>PVJL010008571.1:0-65560 GCA_004026885.1 Lyroderma lyra
CAGTTCTTACACCAGTGCCTGACTTGTGAACACTTCACAAAAATGCCCTGAGAACACCACAGCCAGCCAATGCTCATTTTGGCCTCGCAAATCTAGAACTGCCCAGGAGAGATGTAGGGCAGATTTTTGGTCATTTCCTACCACCAAAAGTTCTCTAGGCTGCATGGACCATTCACTGCTTTAAAAAGCATTTGAGGCTTATGTGGCAGAACTAGCCACGCAGGTGCTGAGGGTGCCCCCAGTAATGCAGCTGTAGGTGGGTGGGGCAGAATTCCAGGGAGGTAAGGGCTCTGAGTGGTGGTTTGTACAAAATTAATGCAGTTTCAGTTCTTTCACCAGTGTCAGGCTAGTGACCATTTTGCAAAAATGCCCTGAGAACAACACAGCCAGCCACTGCTTGCTTTAGGCCTTCAGGTTCTCAAGAGGTGCCCAGAAGAGGCTGCATTGCAGGTTTTCAGTCACTCACTGCCCTCCACAAAAAGTTCCCAGAACTGCCCTTGACCACAGGCTGCTGCTACTTTAGAAATCTTTTGTCACTTGTGGGGTAGGGCTGCTCACTCTGTACCCTAGAGTGCTCCAGGTGATAAAGTATTAGCTGTGTTTGTGTGCGTGTGGGGCATGGAGGGATAGCAAGGAACCAGGTGTCACCAACAAGGTGCACATGCATGATTTTACCTGACAAATGCAGTTTTAGATTTGACCCTTTGAAGGAGAAGTCAACATACAAAAGATGGCACACTTCTGTAGGCTACACATGAAGCAGCCACCACACAGAAAACATGGTCTCTCCAGCCCTCATTCTGAAGTCACACAACTCAATTTTTCCCCACATGTCTCTGGCACTTCTTGATTTGCCACCCCTTCACCAGGGACCAGGTGAATATTTGTAAGCAAGTAAGTTTGTGTGTGGGTCTTTAAGAGGGCCTCTGAGTTTCCAGCCACCTTTTATCTCATAAGAACAAACAGAAAGAATCCTTGCTGATTTTTACTTGCAGATGCCATGGAAACTCCTTTTCCAGTCACAGGAAGCCTGGACTGGGGAGCCTTGTGTGAAGCTGGGTCCTCTTCCTGTTCCTGGGACACATCTGCCACTAAAGTGTCCCTGCCAGTGCTTTATCTGTGGGTTTGGAATCAGCCCATTTTATGTCTCTGCCCCTCTTATAAGTTTCAATGTGACCTCTTCTTTGTATCCTTAGTTGTAGAGGTTCTCCATTCAACTAGTCATCAGAAGATTCTTGAGGTTGATTGTTCAACAGTTTTCATGTATTTGTAATTTTGGTGTGATCCTGAAAGGCAGTAGACATAGCATTTCCTTAATCTGTCATCTTGGTCCTTCTGCCCAGTAATTCTTTGTTTTTTTATGTAAAAATTCTTTATTATGTGTTTATAATGTTATAGTTTCTGCAAATTAAAATAATGCTACATAATATATTATTTGCTTAGTGTTTAAATATGGAGTGATGTGCCATTTGTGTTATATATGATTTTGCATTCTACTTACTGTTATTCTATACTTCAATAAAATATTTTTTCCTAAGTATGTTGTGATACAAAAAAGTAAAATATGTGTTATTCTCATATCTACCCTCATTTCATATATTTATATAATTAAAAAAACAGTGTTAATTCATGGTCAGCATGTGGTTAAAGAGATATACTAGTATTTTTTCTCACAAACCTTTTTCTTAACCATTGTTTAATATTTTTTATATTTTTCTCTATAAATATTGTTTTAGATTTTACTTTTATTCTTTTGATATTTTTTTAAAACTTTTTGGTGTTTTTTCTTCAAAATCTTAACCTATTTAAAATTGTGACTATTGTGAAGGTAAACTTATTTAAAAGGTCAGACATGAGTTAATTTCATGAACTCATCCTAGAAAAATTGCTACATACCTCATTGCTGAATATCACTGTGGTCAACTTTAAAGTATTCATCTTGGGAAGCTGTACATGGACACCAGTGCATAGTCCACCCTTCAAAGCAATATCGGAACTCTTTTTCTAGAATGACCATCACAGCCATCATTGTACTTCTAATCTAACAATTAAGTTCATGAATTTGCCATTGTGTGCTCACATTGGCAAAACTACACAAACAACTCAGTAAGTTGTCATATTTGTACAGTGCTGTCAAATGTAAGTATACAGTAGCAAGTTCACGAACTTTATTGTCAGAAATTGGGTATGATGACAGCTCTGATGGCCATTTCAGCAGAAGAGTTCCAAAATTGCTTTGAAGGATGGACTAGATGCTGGCATCAGTACGTAGTTTCCAAAGGGGAGTACTCCAGAGGTGAGTGTAGTGCTATTCAGCAAGGAGGTGTGTAGCACTTTTTCTAGGATAAATTCATGAAATGAATAGTCTAACCTTGTATCTTTAGAACATCATTTTCTTGTATCTTTGATGAACAATGTTTGTTTTAAATTAATGAATTTGAATAATTTTCAAAAATTTCCTTAGTAAATATAGTGGTGTGTTGTAATTTTGTTAGAATATCTGTGTTTCTTGATAGAAATTCTTGGAACACAAGAACATAGATGTAATGTCCATATGGTCAAGAATAAACATATCTGTAAATTTCTCTCTTCCTTTAACAATGCGTGGCTACAGTATTTGTTACATAAATTAGTTTACCAATAATTGTTTTATTAATTATTAATAATTGTAAATATATGTTGAAAAATTTCAAACACTAATATCTCTAACTTTTAGATAAGTATCCCTTAAATATTTCCAATGAAGTGCCTTTAACAACAAAAAAACTCCTCAATATTTCTTGTGCCTTATTCACTTCGATTTCATTTGGAAAATATTCCCAAATACTCTTAATTTCCTTTTAAAATGTTAATAGACTTTTTTATCAATTTCTTTATATATCTTCATTTCATTTATATAAAAAGAAACTTTTTAAAAATTTTTGTGAAGTAAAAATTAAATCAGTGTCTCTGTTATACATCACTGAGTCAGGTCTATTCTGGTACATGCCCACGTAGACCCTTAATTCCTTTATCCACTATAATACTTACATTTGAGTAAATAGTAAAGCATCTCTTTCTCTGTTTCAGAGTATTTATGGAGTACTTTTATACAGTCTGTCTTGGTGTTGAGCACTACTCTCCTTTAAACATACATAAACATCTTTATCTAATTTGTCATGTATTATGTATAACTTAAATTTGTAGGTATGAATCTGAGTGTGATTATAATAAGAGCATGTCTGAACTTTTTATGTAAATTAGTATGGTATTCATTTCCAATCCTGTTTAGCTTTTATAATTAGAGGTGAATTTTTTTAAATTTTATTCCAAATAACTTAAAATGTTTACATGGATTTTGGGTTAAATTAGTTGACTTATAGTTAGGCTGTTTATTAAACCAGATATATTTTGTTGTTATAAGTTAGATTCCTTCATATCTTCAAATGTTGTAAACATCTTAAGTTTTTCTTAAATGGAAGAATTCGTGTAAATTTTTGTAAGAGGAAGGAAGAGAAAGGGAACCAGAAAAGGAGGAGGCAGATAGAGAGGAAGAGGAGAGAGAGAGAGAAAGAGAGAATTAGTTTTATGTTTGGAAGTTGTATTAACGTTATTTTAACCCTCATTTTTTATCCCAATAACTTGAAATACTTCAAAATGGGATTCAGGCAGTTTATATTTTGTTTCTGAAGTTCTATATCTGTAGATTAGACATTCACCTAAATGAATATATTTTTATGTATTTATAAACTAATTGATGGAAGGAAAGAGACTGAATTTCTAGATTAGCACAGTATCTTGTAGTAGTATCATAAATATTTTTATAAACTGAAGGAATAAATTTATTTCTTGGAACTGGAAATTTACTACTATAATCATTTACCATTGCATAGAAATTTTAGCTCTTTTATATTTTAAACTTATCTAATATTCCTGAAGTTTCATTCTTTTGGTTGCTTAATAAATATTTATTTATTTAATGCTATAATAGGCCAGGCATTCATATTTCTATTGTCTAGCTGAGCAAAACAGTAAATGAGATAAATTACAGAAAATATATACATATTTTGGACTGAGATAAGTACAATAGACAAAATAAATTTGAAAAAAGTAAGTGTTGAAGAAAGGAATCTTTGTATAGAGTAGCCAGAATAAAAACTTCACTGTTATTTAAATTAGAATCTCAAGAAAGTGAGTAAATTAGCCATGTTTCTATTGAGAGTAGAGAATTCTAAGCAGAAAGATAAAAGGAGAGACACCGTGAAGGAAGTAGGCTTAGCAAACATGTAAGCAAAGCTGATAAGATGTGGTGCTGGAGCAATGTAGGGAATAGGAAAAAGTCAAATAAACAACATGGGCACTACATCTTGTGAGGCTTTTTAGTTCATTACAGAGAATTGGGCATTCACTCTGAATAAGAATAATACACTGCCAGTGGGTTTTGTCCTGGAAAGTGGCCTAATCTGATTTACGTTTTTTTCTTGCTTTATTGAGGTATAATTAACAAATACAAATTGTATAAATTGAAAGTGCCCACATGATGTTGCCATATACACATACATTGTGAAATGATTATCACAATCAAGTTAACTAACATATCTATCACCTCAAATACATGTATTCATGATTTGTGTGTGTGTGTGTTAAGAACACTTAAACTTTCTTACTAAATTTTAATTATATAATACAGTGTTATTAACTAGAGTTAACATTCTGCACAATAAATCTCTAGAATTTATTCATTCTGCATAACTGAAGCTCTGTATCCTTTGACAAACATCTCTCCATTTCCCTCACTTCCCTCAGCAACAGCTATTCTACTTCCCAATTTTATGATTTTGACTTTAGATTCCACATATAAATAAATCGTGTCTTTTTGCATCTGGATTCCAATTTAAATTTAACAGGATTACTCTACCTTCTTTGTTGAAAATATATTGTTAGCTAGCAAAGGATGGGAACAACAGTTAAACTGCTACTGCAGTGCTCCACCTGAAACGTGGGTGGAAGCAGAGAAGGTAGTGAGAAGGGGCCAGATACAATTTACTTCATGCTCCAATTTACACACATATTTTATACTCCCTAATTATGTCATATATCCCACCCACCTTGTTTATAGCACATCTTTATCTTTTCTCAGAACAAACACTATTTTACTGTTTCTCACAAAACTATCAATCAAAGCCCTTCTAAAAAAAGTTGTTACCAAAGTTTACTTCATTTCTCCCAAACATACTACCCTCCATGATACAATTTGTCCTGTCAAGTATTAACTTCTAAGCTCTAAAACTGCAAGATTCCCAAGAGTATTAAGTTATTGCTAATCTTTACAAAAGTCCTCCAAAGAAGGGATGATCCCTCTTTCCATACATAATATAATATATGACACAGAGAAAAAATGATGTTTCAGAAACTGTCCAATTAAAAAAATAAAGCCCTAGCTCCTAAAACCAGTTGTTATGCATCAAAGCTCAAAAATTTTTTACCCTGCCACATAACCACTTTATGTGTAATTTATATCATCATATGTACTAACATAAGCAGAAAAAGTTCCTGTTAATATAACCAATGCTACTTAATGCAGAAGCTCTTGGCCATGCACCCTGGAATTTATCCTGGTTATGGTCACATAATCTAGAATTGAAGCTTTCTATTATTTCAAATGTCTCCTTTTGCAGAGGAGATAATATTGATGTGTATTTTGATAACTTTCTTGTAGTTTATTATTGTTGCCCTAAAGAAACTAAACTATTCTGTGCTCCACCTTTATTACAAATATATTTTTATCTTTACTATAATTCTGTTTCTCTTTAAATTTTAATTTAGCTGTTTTAATAATATAAGGTAATTTAGAATGTCTGATGGAGAATAAGTTTATTTAATGTAAAACACATTAAAAATTAAAAATTACTAAATTAGCCACCTGTGTAATTTAGTCCCATTCTCCACAGGTTAAAATAGGATTAAAATTAGTATTTGTGATTAGAATTAAATTTTAGTATTTGATCATATAAAAAATTTATATCAATTATATATTTCATTTTATTTTTTATTTATTTTTGTTTTATTATTAAATTTATTGGGGTGACATTGATTAATAAAATTATATAGATTTAAATTGTACAATTCTATGATACATCATCTATGTGTTGCACTGTGTGCTCACCATCCAGTCAGTTCTCCTTTCATCACCATATATTGGAGCCCCTCCCCCCAATATCACCCCTTCTTCCCTTACCCTCTGATAACCATGGCTGTTATTTATGTTGATGAGTATTTTGTTTCTTTTTTTTGTTTGTCTTGTTTCTTTGTTGCTTTCAGTTTTATATCCCACATATGAGTGAAGTCATATGGTTCATTGTGTATATGTACCACATCTTCTTTAACCAGTCATCTATTGAAGGACACTTTGGTTGTTTCCATGTCTTGGGCACTGTAATTAATGCTGCGAAGAACACCAGGGTACATATATCTTTGCAAAAAAAAGTTTTCAGATTTCTTGGGTTGATACCCAGAGGAGGGATTGCTGAGTCACATGGTTACTGCACTCTTAATATGTTGAAGAACTTCTATACTGTTTTCTGTACCAATTTACATATTCAACAGCAGTGTATGAGGATTCTTTATTCTCCATAGCTTCTCCAACACTTGTCATTATTTATCTTATTGATGATAGCCATTCTAACAGGTGTGAAGTGATATCTTATTGTGGTTTTGATATGTATTTTTCTAATTGCTAATGAAGTTGAGCATTTTTTTAATATAATTATTTGTCATTTGTATGTCTTCTTGAGAAAAGCGTCTGTTCAGGTTCTCTGCCTATTTTTTAATTGGATTATTTGATTTTAACTGTTAAGCTGTATGAATTCTTTATAAATATTTTGTATATTAGTTCTCTTCAGAAATGTTGTTTGCAACTATCTTCTCCCACTCAATTGGTTGCCTTTTTGTTTTGTTTTGTTTTTGTGTGCAAAAGCTTTTTAGTTTGATATAGTTCTATTCATTTATGTTTGCTTTTCCTCTCTTAGCCTTTGAGGTTAACCTCATTAATTTCTCTCCAAACTCAAAATCTATATATTTAATAACAATGTTTTCTTCTATGCAATATATTGTTTCACACCTTATGTATAGGTCATTGATTAAATTTAAGTTATTGCTGGTATATGGTGACAGATTGCAGTCTAGATTCATTATTTTTTTGTACATAGCTTTCCAGTTTTCCCAGTACCATTTATTGAAGAAACTTTCTTGAGGAAAGACTCAAGATGGCAGAAAGAGAGGAGATCCTTGAAAACTCTCCTGGAGAATACAATTAAAAATTTGGGATTCAACATTGGAAACTCTGAGCGGCATAAGTCTCAGCTGAGATATCCATGCATCACACAAAACAAAAACAAACGAACAAACAAAAGCACATGAATTCAGAGAAAGGAGTCAAAATGAAAGAGGAGAGAGGGAGCAGAGTGGAGATGCAACTGTGGAATGTGACCTGACTGGGACTGACTGAAGGAATGAGGAAGGAACCCGGGGACACTGGGGAAAAAGCAACATTATCCCAAGTGGGTTGAAGCTGAGTGGTGACAGGAACAGAGGTAAGAGGGTCTGAACCCTGTGAGACAGTGGGTGAGTTGAAATACCAAGCAGCAGCACTCTAGGGCCACAACCAGAGTTCCATGTCCCAGGGCAGGATAAAGGCTGAAGAAAGTATCTGAACAGCCCTGGGTAAGAATGGGGCCCCCAACAGCAGCGTGACATAGTGATCACAAATCAGCTCTGGGCATTTGAAACTGAGAGCTGGCTGCCATAGAAATGCTGATGAGAATAAAACATGGTCCTAGATAAAACATGGGCTGAGGAGAAAAAATAAAAGCTGAGCCAGCAGTACACACTTGGCCATGACTGACGTGGTCACAGCCCACTCCTGGCCTGTCCCACCTCAGCCCACCTGAACATTCCTAATGAACAGACTAGTATTGCAGTGAATTGAGCAACCAGGGCAATAATTACAGGAAACAAAGCAGCCACAGACCACACTGTCCCCTAACCCAGGCATAAACTAGAGACAGTGAGCCTGGATGTTTCCCCTAACTCTTTCCCAAAGCTCACCCCTGTCAACTTCACCTAGTGTCTGCTCTACGTCCAGCCAGAGAAAAAAGGTAAGCAAACAAACCTGCACCCTGTCCAAAACCCCCGCATCCATGAAAACCAGTATAAAGCTCAAGAAAACTTCAAAAACCAGGCATAGGATCTTTTCCCTACACTGACGTCAGAGGCACAGCACACAATTTCCCACATTTTCAAAAAAAAAAAAAAAAAAAAAGAGGCACATCAAAACCAAGGTGACTGGATCAAAAGAAGGGAAGCCCACATAGCAGGAAAGCTCCCAGATAAAGGAGTTCAAATAACCAAAAGAAAAATATTGGAAGGTGCTACAGCAATACTAATTGAGAAGAGAAAGAAAGACCTCTCTATTTCTGTCATGGCAAAAAGCCTTCATGCCCAGAAAAAGAAACAAACAAAAACAAAAACACATCAAGTACAGGGGTATCTTGGGGTTCATAGATGCTGAGAAAAAAATGAAAAAAAAAAGTCTTCATGAAAGGAACTTAAAGATCTGGAAATATATGATCTAAGTGCCACAGAATTTAAGGCTGCGGTTCTTAAGACACTCAGAGAGCTGAAAGAATGTTGGCACAGTACTCAAACACAGATAAATTATCTCAGAATGAAAATCTGTGAGTGAAAGTAACAATTTAACAAAGAAAGTGAAAATATATAAAAGAATCAAATAGAAATTTGAGAGATAAACAATGCAAAGAGCTGAGAAATGAACTAACTAACAAATAAAACAGGGCCAACCAGATAGAGGAAAGAATTAGTGATATTGAAGATAGGAACAACACACACAAAAAAGAAGATAGTGACTTCAGAGTTAAAAGAACTGAAAAAATACTACAAGGACTATCTAACTCCATTAGAAAGAATAACATTAGAATAATAAGAGCAAAAGGTACAGAACAGAACTCTACAGAGAACTCACTCAAGCAAATAGTAGATGAGAACTTTCCAAAACTATGGAAAGACCTAGAACCCAACATTCAAGAAGAAAATAGGCCCCCTACTACCTGAACCCTAGCAAATCTTCTCCAAGACACATTATATTAAGATATCAAAAATCAAGGACAAAGAGATAATTCTCAAAACAGCTGGGTGGTGGGTAGGGGAACTATAACCTTCAAATGAAAGCCCATTAGGCTATCGTTTGATTTCTCAGCAGAAATCCTCTAAGCCAGAACACAGTGGGATTAAATATTTAAAATATTAAAAGAGAGAAACTTCCTATCAAGAATAATTTATTCAGCAAAATTATTCTTTAGACATGAAGGAGAAATAAAGACCTTTTCAGACATACAGAAGCTGAGGGAATTCTCTAGCTTGAGGCTTGTATTTCATACAATATTGAAAGATGTTATTTGACCTGAAACAAAAATCAAAATAAATGGGAAAATGTTAGGACAACAAAAAGGGAATAAAATATGGAGGAATGAATGACCATAATAAATCTTCATATATCAATCGCCACACTAAATGTAAATGGACTGAACTCACCAATAAAAAGGCACAGAGTAGAAAACCAGATTAAAAAACAAAAGCCATCTATATACTGTCTGCAAGAGACATATCACAGTCATAAGGGCAAAATGAGATTCAGGGTGAAAGGGTGAAAAACAATCTCCAAGCAAATGGCATCCAGAGAAAGGCAGAATTTGCCAAACTGCTACCTGATGAAACAGACTTCAAAATAAAAAAGGTAACAAGAGACAAAGATGGACATTTCATAGTAATAAAAGGGACAATGTAACAACAAGAAGACATGACACTCATTAGTATATATGTATCCAATCAGGAAGCACCATAATCTACAAATCTAAAGGAAAAAACTGACAAAAACCAAATTATAGGAGGGGACCTAAACAGCCCCTTAACAGCCATGGACAGATCATCCAAACAGAAAATAAATAAGAAAATATCAGCTTTAAATGATATATTATAGCAATTGGACATAACTGACATGTATAGGGCAATTCACCTGAAAATACAAGAATATATATTCTTTTCTAATGCACATAACACATTCTCACATGCTGGGACACAAAACTAGCCTCAGCAAATTTAAGAAGATTTAAATCATATCAAGTGTCTTCTCAGACTACAAAGCTTTGAAATTGGAGATCAACTTAAAAAAAAGCAGAAAAAAATACATATACGTGGAGATTAAACATCATCTTATTAAACCATGACTGGGCCAAAGAAGAAATAAAAGAAGAAATTAAAACATACATAGAAACTAATGACAATGAAAACACAATGTATCAAAATTATTGAGACACAGTGAAAAGAATAATGAGAGGGAAATGTATATCATTATAGGCCTACCTTAAGAAAAAAGAAAAATCACATGTAAACATCCTAACATCCTATCTTAGATAACAGAAAAATAACAGAAAACACCCAAAGTGAGCTGAAGGAAAGACATAAAAATTAAAGCAGAGCTAAACAAAATTGTGAACAGAAAGACAATATAAAAAAATTAATGCAACAAAGAGAGGATCTTTGAAAAACATCAACAAAATTGACAAACCTCTGGCTAGAGTAACCAAAAGACAAAATGAAAAGACACAAATAACCAAAGTTATATGTGAAAAGGAATAAATTATGACTGATACCATAGAAATACAAGATAATAAGAAAATACTATGAAGTGCTTTATGTCACCAAATTTAACAACCTAGAAGAAATGAACAAGTTCCTAGAAACATGTAGCCTATCTAGACTGAACCAAGAACTGGATAATCTAAATAGACAAATCAATAGTAAAGAAATCACCCAAAATCTCCCCAAACACAAAAGTCCCAGACCAGATAGTCTCACCAATGAGTTTAACCAAGCATTCAAAGCAGCACTGACACCTATCCTCCTCAGATTCTTCCAAAATATTACCTATGAGGCAATACTTTCTAACTCATTCTATAAGGCCAACATTACCCTAATACCAAAACCTGGTAGGGATAACACAAAAAACAGAAACTATAAACCAATCTCTCTGATGAACACATATGAAAAAAATTCTAAACAAAATACTAGAGAATGGAATACAACAGTGCATCAAAAAGATTACACACCAAGATCAAATAGGATTCATCACAGGAGCACAAGGATGGTTTAACATATCAATCAATATGATACACCACATAAACAAAATAAAAGGTAAAAACCATATTATCATATCAATTGATGCAGAAAAACATTTGACAAGATACAGCATTTATTTATGATTAAAACACTGAATAAAATGGGTATAGAAGAAAAGTACCTCAACATAATAAAGTCTATATATGACAAACCCTCAGTTAATATCATACTGAATGAAGAAAAGCTGAAGCCCATTCCCCTAAAATCAGGAACAAGACAGTAATACTCTCTGTCACCACTGCTATTCAATATAGTACTGGAAGTTCTAGCCAGAGTAATTAGGCAAGAGAAAGAAATAAAATGTATCCAAATTGGAATAGAAGTCAAATTGTCACTCTTTGCAGATGTCATGATCATTCATATAGAAAATTCCAGAGACTCCACCAACAAACTATTCAAAACAATAAACAAATAATAGTAAAGTGGCTGTATACAAAATCAATATACAAAATTCAATTTCATATCAGTATAAAAACAACAAAACTTCAGAAAAAGAAATGAGAGCATCTATATACCTTTTATGAGCACAATGAAAAGACTGAAATACCTGGGATTAACAAAGAATGAAGTGGACTTATACACTAAAAACTAAACACTTTTTAAAAAAATTGAGGAGGACACAAAGAAATGGAAAGATATTCTGTGTTCATGGATCAAAAGGCTTAACATTTTTTAAATGGTCATATTACCCAAAGCAATATACAAATTTAATTAATGCAATTTTCATTAAAATTCCATAAACATTCCTCCACAAAATAAATTTTAAAATTACCAAATTTATATGGAACCACAAGAGACTTCAAATAGCCAAAGCAGTACTACATAAAAAGAATAAGACTGGAGTTATCATGCTCCTTGATTTCAATTTATACTACAAACCATTAATAATCAAAACATCTTGGTATTGGCAGAAAAACAGACACATAGACCAATGGAACAGAATAAAAAACCCAGAAATAAATCCAAAAATATTTGGACAAATAATTTTTGATAAAGGAATGAAAAATGTAAAATGAAGGAAAAAAAAGTCTTTTTAGTAGATGATGTGGGGAAAATAGAAAAACCATATGCAAAAGGATGAATATGAAATGTGAACTCCCACCGCATACTAAAATTATTCAAAATATATTAAGACCTCCATATAAGACCCAAAATAATAAATTGTATAAAAGAAAGCATTGGTACTAAACTTATATACCTCAGACTCAGGAAGGATTATGTGAACCTGGCCTCAAAGGCAAGGGAAGTAAAAGGAGAAATAAATGAATGGGATTATATTAAACTAAAAAGCTTCAGCACAACCAAAGAAACCATCAACAAAGCAAAGAGACATCCAACCAAATTGGAGAAAATATTTGCAAACAATGCATCTGGTAAGGGCCTAATATCTAAAATATATAAAGAACTTGTATAACTTGACAACAAAAACAAAACAAAACAAAACAACCAACCTAATTAAAAAATGGGCAGAGGACCTGAAATAACACTTCACCCATAAAGACATGTAAATGGCCAACAGACATATGGAAAAATGCTCACCTTCATTAGCTGTTAAGGAACTGCAAATCAAAACCACAATGAGATACCACCTTATACTTGTTAAAATGACTATTATCAAGAGAAGGAATAATGAGAGCTGGAGAAGGCATGGAGAAAAAGAAAGCCTCACACACTGTTGGTGAGAACGCAAATTGGTACAACTGCTAGGGAGGACAGTGTGGAGGTTCCTTAGAAAATTGGGAATGGAATTGCCATATAACCTAGCAATGCCTCTTCTGCCTATCTACCCCCCAAATTTGAAAACTTTAATCTGCAAAGACTGTGTACCCCAATGTTCATCACAGCTCTGTTCTTAGTGGTCAAGTCATTGAAACAACCAAAGTGCCCTTTGAAAGATGACTGGATAAAGAAGCTGTGGTATATATGTACAATGAAGTATTACTCAGCTATAAGATATGAAATACTGTCATCTGTGATAAAAACAAACAAACAAAATGGACCTTGAGGTCATCATGCTTAGTGAAATAAGCCAGACAGAAAAAACAAAGAACCATATGACTTCACTCATATGTGGAATATAAAACTGAAAGCAACAAAGAAACAAAAACTCATGGACACAGTCAATAGTTTAGTGGTTACCTGAATGTAAGCAGAGATGGGGTGGGAGAGAGGGGAGGGGGTGGGAGAGCAGTGAGGGTGTAGGAGAGAGGGGAGGGGGTAAAAATGGAGAGACGGGGGAGTCAAGTATACGGTGATGGAAAGAGAACTGATTCTGGATGTTGAACACATAGTACAGCATATAGACAATGTACTGTAGAATTGTGCACCTGGAGCCTATATAATTTTTGCTAACCATTGTCACCCCAACACATTAAACAGTAAAAACAAAAAAATGCTTTTGTTTTTACATTGTATGTTTTTGACTCCTTTGTTGAAAATTATCTGCTCATATATATTTGGGTACATTTTTGGTTTTTCAATGTTATTCCATTGGTCTGTATGTCTGTTTTTCTGACAATTCCTTGCTGTTTTTATTATTGCCACTTTGTAGTATAAATTGAAGTCAGGAAAAAATGCCTTCAGTCTTCTATTTTTGTGGGACTGCTTCAATTATTCAGGGTCATTTGTGATTCCCTACAAATCTGATGATTTTTTTGTTTTATTTCTTGGAAAAAATGCCATTGAGATTTTAATAAGGATTACTTTAAATCTGTGTATTGCTTTGGGTAATATGGTTATTTTAACTATGTTGATTCTTCCAGTCAATGAACATAAAATAACCTTCCATTTCTTTGTGTCTTCTTCAATATTTTTTAAGTGTCTTTTAGTTTTCGGTGTATAAGTCCTTCACATCATTTGTTAAGTTTATTCCTAGGTGTTTTGTTGTTGTTGTTGTTGCTGTTGTTGTCACAATTGCATAAGGTACTGTTTTTGTTTGAATTTTTTCTGAAATTTCATTGTTAGTATATAGGTATACAATGGGTTTTTTACATTGACTTTATATTCTATAACTTTATTTGTTTTTTGTTTCTAAAAGATTTTTGGTGAAATCTTTAAGACTATTTATATAAAGAATCATGTCATTTACAAAAAGTGAAAATTTAACTTCTTCATTTCTAATTCATTTCTTTCTCTTGCCTCATTTCTCTGGCTAGGACTTTCAGTACAATGTTCAATAACAGTGATAATAAGAGACATACCTTTTTTGTTCCTGATTAAGGAAAAAATAATTGTTTCTGTTTTTCATCATTCAGTATGATATAACTGAGAGTTTGTCATGTAGAGCCTTTATTATGCTGAAGTACTTCCTTTTTATTTCCATTTTGTTAAGTATTTTTTATCGTAGATGGATATTGTATCTTGTCAAATGTTTTTCTGTATCAATTGATATAACCATATGGTTTGTATCTTTCATTTTATTTATGTGGTGTATCACATTGATTAATTTGCATATATTGAACAATCCTTGTGCCTCCTCTGGAATGAATCCTATCTAATTGTCATATATAATCTTTTTAATGTGTTTGTTGCATTCTATTTGTTAGTATTTTGTTTAGAATTTTTGCATCTGTATTTATCAAAAATACTGTCTGTAGTTATCTTTATTTGTGTTATCCTTACCAAGTTTTAGTATCAGGATAATGTTGGCCTTATAGAATAATTAGGAAGTATTTCCCTTTCTTCAAATTTTGGGAAGAGTTTGAGAAGGACATGTATTAAAATCTCTTTGAGTGTTGGGTAGAATTCACTGGTGAAGCCATCTGGTCCTACATTTTTGCTTTGGGGGAGGTTTTGGATGATTGTTTTAGTATCCTTACTATTGTTTCATCTATTTAGATTTTTCAGTTTTTCTTGATTCTGTTAAGGTAGGTTACATGTTTCTAAAAACTTGTTCATTATTTATAGGTTATTGAATTTGGTGGCATTATAGTATTTCATAGTATTCTCATATGATCTTTTGTATAATGTTTCTGTGGTGTTCATCGTAATTTCTCCTCTTTCATTTCTTCTTTTGATTATCTGCTTCTATTCCATTTTTATTTTAGTGAGTCTTGCCAGGGATTTTTCAATTTAATTAATCTTTATGAAGAACCAGCTCTTTGTGGCCTTAAATGTTTTTGTTTTGTTGTTGTTGTCATTCTCTATTTCATTTAGTTCTGCTCTAATTTTTATCATTTCCTTTGTTTTGCTGACTTCGTATTTTATTTGTTCTTTCTCTAGTTCTTTAACATGACATGTTAGCTTGTTTATTTGAAATTGTTCTTATTTCTTGAGATATGCCTGTGACCATATAAATTTTCCTCTTAATATTGCTGTCAATGCAACCCAACAATTTTGATATGATGATGTATTTTCATTCTTTTTTGTTTCTATGTATTTTTTATATTTAAAAAATTTTTTCTTTAACCCATTTGTTGTTTAATAGCATGTTGTTTAATCTGTACATATATGTGATTTTTTTGCCCTTTCTTTTTGCAGTTGATCTTCAACTTCAAAGCTTTGTCATCAGAGATATGCTTGTTATGATTTCATTCTTCTTAAATTTTCTGAGGCTACTTTTGTGTCCCAGTGTATGGCCTATTACTAAGAACATTACATGTACATTAGAAAAGAATGCATAAATCTTGTGATCTAGGATGTGTTCTGTAAATGTCAATTATATTATTTTCTGTAAAGTATCATTTAATGTTGATATTTTCTTATTGATATTCTATTTGGATAATCTATTTATCCAATGCTGGCAATGGGGTATTATATCTCCTACTATAATTATATTTTTTTCACTTTCTTCTTTTTGTTCTGTTAGTAGTTGCTTTGTAAATTTTGGTGCTTCCTGATTGAGGACATATATATTATATATTAATATGTCATATCCATTTGTTGTATTAATATTTTCTCCTTTATTTATTATTAAGAAGTGTCTACCTTTGTTTCCTGTTACGTTTCTTATCCTGAAGTTTGTTTTGTCATATATAAGGATGACTACACCCACTTTCTCCTGGGTGCCATTTGCTGGAGTATCATTTTCATCCTTTAACTTTGAGTCTGTATTTGTCCTTTTACCTGCGATGTATCTCTTGGTGGCAGCATATTTTGGAGTTCAGTTTTTGGATCTGATCTTCTACTCTGTGCCTTTTGATTGGTGAGTCAGTTCATTCACATTTAGGGTGATTATTGATATATGAGGATTTCCTATAGCAAATTTATCTTTTGTTTTCTGGTAGGTCAGTGTCTCCTTTGTTTCTTTGCTTTTTTGTTTCTGTTTGTTATTTTAGTTTGGTGGTGTTCTATGATTTCTTTCTCTGTTTCTTCTTTTTCCATATGTGTTACAGTTCTAGATTTTTTTTAAAAATTTGAGTGGTTATTATATAATTTATGTAAAAGAAAGTTTATATATACAGTGACCCCTTTTCTTAAGCATGCTTCTTATCCCTATTGTTCTTTGGAAATTCAAACCTTTGCTTATTCACCTTTTACGCTTTTGTTTTCACAAATTATTTTTATTTATTTTAACTTTTTGTTTTAGGTCAATTAGCCTCTTTCAGTATTTTTAGTAATGTAGGTCTTGTGCTGGAGAATTATCTTAGCTTCTGTTTATCTGGAAAGTTCTTTATTTCTCTTTTATATCTAAAGGGTAACTTTGTTGGATAAATTATTATTGACTGGTAGTTTCTCTGTTTCACTAGTTTCAATATTTAATTCTATGCTTTCTTGGCTTGTTAAGTTTCTGCTGAAAAGTCTGATGATAATCAAATGGGTCTTTTTCTTTTTATAGAGTACTGTCATCTTTGCCCTGCTGCCTTGAAAATTTTCTGTCATTAATTTTTGACAGCTTCAATATAATGTGTCTTGGAGAAATTCTATTAGGATTCAGGTTCTTAGGTCTCCTGCTTGCTTCATAGATTCAAGGATTCAGTTTTTTTCCATAGGTTTAGAAAGTTCTCATTGACTGTTTGAATAGACTCTTTGTGCCTATCTTGCTTTCTTTTCCTTCTGGTATTCCTATTACGGTTATGTTTCTCTTTCTGATGAAGTCAGATAGTTCTTGCAGAGTTCTTCCATTTCTTTTAACTCTCAAGTCTCTCTCTTCTTCCTGCTGTGTCATTTTCATATTTCTATCTTCAATATCACTAATTCTTTTCTTCATCTGGTCAGCTCTGTTTCCTAAGCTATTTTACATTTTATCTCCATTATTGAGTTCTTCACCTCTAGAATTTTATTTTGTAAACTTTTAAAATTACAATGTCTTTGGTAAAATATTAACCTTGTTCATTGATTTTTTTCTGAGTTTATTAAACTGCCTATCTCTGTTTTCTTGCATTTCATTGAGTATTTTCAGAATTGCAATCTTGAATTCTGTGTCATTAGGTCACATATTTCTATATTTTTAAGTTCAATCTGTGGAGATTTTTAAATTTTCTTTATAAGCAGCCTTGTTAGCTTTGTTATTCATAATAATTATTAGATATTATTTTCCTGGGCATCTACAGGAGTGGATTCTGTAGCAGGTGGATATAAAGAGATCTTTCTTTTATTTTCTAGTAGGTATCACTGCAGAGTTTTACTTTCTCTAGAGTTATTCTTTCTTCTTTCAGTGGGTAGTTTTCTGTGAGGTAGTCATCTCCTGTTTGACCCAGTCTCTTTGATCTCAGTGCACCTCCTCCTTTGGGAGAATATGGTGGGCTACAGAGTTCTGAGCCTCTGGAATCTTAGTGTATCCCTGCAACCAGGAGCTGTTTCTCAGCTACCCTAAACATCTCCATTGGTTTTAGCTGGAAAGGGTGAAGCCAGAGTTTTGTTGGGAGAGGGCACTGTTTTTTTTATTTGTCTTTTTTTTTTTTTGTATCTTCAGATGATGACGGCTGCCAGCCTGCTGCTGTGTCACCACTAATGTTCTTTCACCTCACCAGAATTAGCCACATTGTTTATCTGTTGATCAGGATCTGTGTCCCCACTTCTCAAGGCTGTAGATATTCTGCTCTTTAACCCAATACTTACTGCTACAGTTACTTCTGGGGCTGATAAAAGCACTAGGAGGGTGTTGGAGAGGTAAACTCTGGGAGAGTTGAAGAAGGTGGCCAGACTTTGTGTCTCTGCTTTCTTCCTGGCAGTGAGGGCAGTGTGTGCTTGCACTCTTATGTATTCTATCTTTGCTCCTGGGTTTCTGCTCTGAGTACTGAGTTCAGCTGTATTATATGCTGATCTTTCCAGCAGGAATGCTCATGACCAGAAAAGGTGCACCCACCACCTTCTCACTCCTCTCTCCTGGATCACAGTGAGCTCTGAGTAATGCACCAACAGTTTTCTCCCTCTTTCTCTCTCCTAAAACAACAGTGAGCTCTAGGTTGCATCCTCTGGCCCAGTCTCTGCACTTCTCTATTTCATCTTTTCCAATTTGTCCTTTTTTGCCCACCTTCAGGTGTTTTGATGTGATGAGTACGTCTCTTACCTATGTTGGTGCTTTGCATAGGGAATCCTTTGTTGAATTATAGTTGTTCTATTCTTTGTAACTTCCAGGGGAGATTTCTAGGAGTTCCTCTCATGCCACCATTTTGATGACATCCTCTGTATATTGCATTTTGAAAGCTTTATGGTTAATACCTAAATCACTGTTACAATACTATTGAATTATAAATGTGATTATTATTGTTCTTGTGGGATTATTTTAAACTTAACATTCTATATATTTAAGATATAAAATACTAATTATTTAATATTTTTTACAATTTCACTAATTGAAATATGTGGGAAACCTGATGAAACATGGTTAGTCAGATATTATTAGAATTGAACTTTTCATAGGGAGTAAAGACAAGAATATGTGTTTCTAGAATAATCACTACTAATGGCACTTTCTGAAATGAAAAATCATTAAATATAATAGTTTTTGGGAAGTGCTAAAAACCACCCAGGTTTTACTCTAGTTACTGAACTTTAAAATATTGTGTTCAAAAGACCAGTTTAAATATCTTTTCTACAAGTATATGTTGACAGTGAACATTTTTAAAATATATAATAAAATAGAAATATCTTTGAGATGCATATTAATATTTTATTTCTAATCTTATCAAATAATTAAAGTTAAATTGAATGTACTCTTCAGATCATCAGATTTATGGAACATACATAAAAGTTAATGCTGAAGGAGTTTATCATTAGAAGGGCAATTTTGCTTGGTCAGGCCATTTCTTTCATCTATCTGTGTATAATTGCATTAGCTCTTCTCTCATTGAGAAAACAAAGTTCTGAAGAACTGAGAAAAGTTTATATTTTTAATGTAATTTGATTTTTTTTAATGAGAAAGCCACAGAAGACACCTAATTAAGTCTTCTTCTATTTTGATTTTGTCTAAAATTTCAGTCAGCTTAAGGTTAAAATATTTGAATAATGTTGATGTTTTATAGTGACAATTATAATTATTAAAACAGTAAATATTAACCTTACTACATGAAAGTAGACAAATTCCTTTTTCCTTTATGAGTGTGATACTTCAAACTGTTTGGGAGCTCTTGAGCCATTTTCCTGCTCAAGCCCACTCCTACCTCTTAGGTGTGCACATTCTTCTTCCCATTCAAGGCCCTTGAGGCACTATTCTACTTGGGTCCACTCTTACCTCTTTGGAGTGTACTTTCCCTTTTAATAAACTAGCTCTTTGTTTTACTTTTTTTTTTTTAATAAACTGCTTCTTGGTTTCACTTTAAAAAAAAAAACAGTGTTTGGGACATAAATATTACCAAAGAGCCAACTGTCATCATTTTTCATTTTAACATTATTTTGTATAGTAAACATTGATGTCTGACAAATATAGTTTCCTGGTTTTAATAAATTTAACTGACCAAATTGCCTTTTTATTATAATCAACTAGAAATATTTCAAGTGTTTTCTATGTCATATCTGCAAAGCACTTTAGAGAGTATAAAGATAAATTAAAAAATACTTCACAATTTATTACACTTTTTTTTAAATGAATTAAGCAAAAGGGTAGAAGGTAGGCCAAAAATAATGTACATCCTTCTTATTAAATATACATTAAATGAGAAAGAAATATATTTCAAAGATACTGCATGATAAAAAATCATAATTGAATAGTAAAATGAAAACAAAAGAAATGTTAATACCAAGGAATAAATGTAACACATACTACAACTACAAATACTCTAAATCTGTAATACATGAAGTATGTCTTGATCATCAATGCAAAACAGCTAAACACAATCAGAGAATTCATTAATACATATATCGCAATATCCCAGTACATCAAAAGAAAAAATGTTTTTTAATTCTTATATATTCTTATATTTTGTAATTAGGCTGTCATAAAGAACAAGTTAGTGATTTAAGGGTAACCCAACAATTAAAATCACAACAATTTTCATATATTAATGTGTATGTACTTTTTGTTTGTTTTGTTTACTTGTTTAAGGCTTTATCTTTTAAAAATTAACTTTTCACTTTACCCACCCCTAGATAACCCTGGTAACTACTATTCTACTTTTGTCTCAATGAATTTGATTATTCTGACTACTTCATAAATGTGGATTATACAATATTTGTCCTTTAAGTCTAGCTTATTTCACTTAGCATAGTTTCAAGATTCATCCATGTTGTAGCATGTATCAAATTTTTACTTATTTTAAGGGTGAATAATTTTCCATTGCATGTATACACTATATTTGGTTTATTTATTCATTCAACACTGGGAATCTGGGTTGTTTCCACCTGTGGACTAATGTGAATAATGTTGGTATAAACATTGTTGTACATAATATATTCATTCAAATCCATGCTTTGAATTTTGGGGGGTATATACCTAAAAGTGAATTTTCTGGATCATATGATAATTTTATGTTTATCATTTTATGTTCCCATTAGCAACGTAGAAGGGTTTCAATTTCTCTACACCCATTTTTATAATAGTCACCTTAATGTGTGTGAAGTAGAATCTCATTGTGTTTTTTATTTGCATTTGTCTAATGATTAGGGGTGCTGAGCACCTTTTCATGAGCCATTTCTGTATCTTCTTGGAAGAAACATCATTTAAATCTTTGGCCCATTTTTTAACATAGACACTTTTAAAATAAAGGTATTTTAGAGAAGTTTTTAGGTTAACAACAGAAAGTACAGAGATTTTCCATATATCCCCTGCCTTCACATATGCACAGCCTTCCCCATTATTAACATGTCCCACCAGAGTGGTAAATCTGTTACAATTGATGAATCTACATTGACACATCATAATCACCATAGTCCAGTTTACATTAGGGTCACTTTTGGTGTTATACATTTTGAGTTTGAACAAATGTGTAATGACACATACCCACTATAATAATATCATATACAGTACTTTCACTGCCCTAAAAGTTCTCTGTTCTCCACCTATTCATCTTGTCCCCACTACCTCAAACCCTGACAACAACATCTTTTCACTATCTTCATGGTTTTGCCTTTTCCAAAATGTCATATAGTTTGAATCATATAGTATCTAATCTTTTCTGATTGGTTTCTTTTGCTTAATAATATGCATTTAAGTTTTTTCCATATCTTTTTAATAATTTGATAGCTCCTGTTTTTGTTTTAGCACTGATAAATATTTCATTGTGTTGATGTATCACAGTTTATTTATCTATTCACTGACTGAAGGACATCTGGGTTGTTTCCAAGTTTTGGCAATTATGAATAAAGCTGCTATAAATATCTGTGTACAGATTTGTGTGTGTGTGTGTGTTTGTGTGGATGTAAGTTCTCAACTCCTTTGAATAAATACCAAGGAATGTGATTGCTGGATCATATGGCAAGAGTGTGTTTAATTTTGTAAGAAACTGCCAAAAGTATTCCAAAGTGGCTTTACTCTTTACATTCTCACAAGAAATGAATGAGAGTTCCTATAACACTATATCTTTGCCAGCAATTGTTGTTGTCAGTGTTCTAAATTTTTGGCCATTCTAATAGGTGTGCAGTGGTATCTCCTTGTTTGGATTTGCATTTTCTTGATGACATAAAATGTGGAGTATTTTTTCATAAGGTTATTTGCTATCTATATCTCTTTGGTAAGGTATTTGCTAAGACCTTTTCAAAATCAGCGTTTTTATTTTCTTATTGTTGAGTTTTAACTATTCTTTACATATTTTGGATTATAGTTTATCAAATGTTTCTTTTGCAAATATTTCTCACAGTTGGTGGCTATCTTGTAACTCTCTTTATATTGTCTTTCATACAGCAGAAAATTTTAACTTTAAAGAAGTCCAGAATTTTTAACTTTAAAAAAGTATCAGTTACTTTTTATGGATCCTGACTTTGGTGTTGTATCTAAAAGGCATCAACATACTCAATGTCATCTAGATATAACTATGTAACTACTATGTTCTAGTAATTTTGTAGTTTTTCATTTTACATTTAGGTCTATGATCCATTTCGAATTCATTTTTGTGAAGAATGTAAGGTTCTGTCTAGATTTGTGTATGTATGTATATATGTATGTGTGTATGTATGTATGTGTACATGTAGTAGATGTCCAGTTGTTCTAGCACCAATGGTTGAAGAATTTATTCTTGGCCCATTTTCTAAAATTGAAATATAGTTTTGTTGTTGAAATATAGAATTCTTAATGTGTACTGAATATAACCGTTATTAGATGTATGATTTACAAATATTTCATCTCATTCTATGGGTTGCTTTTTTGCTCTCTTGATAGTGTGTTTTGATACACAAGTATTCAATTTTATTGAAGAGCAATTTATCTACTTTAGCTTCTGTTTCCTGTGCCTTTGGTAATATATCCAAGAAATCATTTATAAATGCATCAACATGAAGCTTTCCCCTATGTTCTTTTCTAAGCATTTTATAGTTTTATGTTTTATTTAGGTTATGTTCCATTTTCAGTTGTTTTGCATATAGTGTAGGGTTAAACTTCATTTTAAAAAATAGATTGACTCATTTATCATTGTAAAATTTCTCCAATTTCGGATAACATTTTATTTTATTATTATATATTTTGTGATATTGATATAACCATTATAATTATTTTATGACTGCATTGTGAGTGCTAGGATTCCTTAATACTTTTACTTTCAACTTGTTTGGATGTAAATATGGATGTGAATTTTTCAATACATAAACTTCGCCTTTTGTTTAGATTGTTTAACCTATTGACTTCTAATATAGCTATTGAAATGATTGGATTCACCTCTGTTATTTTGTTATTTGTTTAGTATGCATTGTATCTGTTTACTTCTCTGTTCCTCTTGTGGTGCCTTATTTTTTTTTTCAAGTGATTTGTTTTGCTGTAACATTTTAATTCCTTCAAAAGTTTATAAATGCTGACCAAATCAAGTTTTGGTGAGAATGTGGAGGAACTGAAACTCTCATACATTAATGCTGAAAATATACAATGGTACCACTCAGGAAAACCTTTTGACAAGATATTTTTTAAAGTTAAATATATATCTATTAAACATCTCATTCATTCTAATCCCAGATGTATATAACATATAAATAGACTTTAACACAAATATCCATATCATTTTTATTTGTGACAGTCAAAACTGGGAAAAATTCAAATGCCTATCAGCAGATGAAGGCATAATCAATATTACACAGCAGTGAAAAGAACTGAGATAAAGATGCTGGGTAAGAAGAATATATTCTATATGATTCCATTAATATAAAATTCTAGAAAATGAACTTGAACTAAAGAAAACAAATCAGTGACTGGGCACATGAGGAAGCAGTGTGACTGATAGGGGTAAAGAAAACTTTTGATGGTTAACACAATATTATACATATAAATAACACAATATAATATACATGAATTATTTTGTTATTCATATATTTATATTATGTTAATAGTTTCACTGGTATGACATTTATTAAAACATATCAAAGTTTCATTTATTACATGTCAATTATATTGCAATTAAATATTTAAAAAGTATAAGGATATCTACAGTAGGCATAATATAATAAAATTGAAAAGCCTTACTGGATGAAAAGAAAAGAAAGGGGGGGAAGCTAAATATAAGGTGATGGAAAGAGAACTCACATTAGGTGGTGAACTTATTATACATCAAGTTGACAATGCACTGTAGAATTGTATGCCTGAAACCTATGTAATCCTTGCTAACAGATGTCACCCCAATAAGTCTAACAATAAAAATGAATTAAAAAAAATAGAAAAGAAAAATCTTAAAATCAGCCAGTGGAAAAATATTATATTTAAAGGGGCAATAGTTGGGTTGGTAGCTAGTTTTGATCATTGTATGGCAGAAAATGGGGAAATACTAACTTTCATTTGCCTACAGATGTAGGGGAGAAGTGGGGAAACTTGCCTAGGTGGAATTCTATAACCAGCACTTTAAAAAAAAAACAAAAAACTAACAAATGGATAGAGTAGAAAGGACTTTAGGCAGAAGAAATGTGCTCTCACATGAAAAGTCTTATATGTAGGACAGAGAAAAGAACAAATAAAGTTGAAGAAATGAAATAAATGTAAATATATATTAACTGTATAAAAAGTAGGATAATAATCTACTACAGGGTTGGAAGAGAATTAGAATACATTAGAGAAATTTTAGAAGCGATAAATGACATCACAATGTTCTAAGGTCAAGGGTGAGAGTGAAAATATAAAAAGTAGATGGGAGGTTCCAATAGAGAAAAGTGTGATTGTTCTAAAATATTAATACTAATTCCCAAATTATTGAAAATCAAGATGATATTCCTTTGTGACAATATCAAAACATATGTTTATTTCTAACAGTACCTAAAGCCTTATATTCTTTATATATATAATCTGTATAAATATACAATGCTTTTATATGTGATTTTATATAAGCAAAAAGGGAGAAATAAGAGCAAGCAAATAAATAGGTCAGTTTTATTTTTGGCAGTGTAGAAAATAATTTTTTTGTTTCTGAAAAAAAGTGAATACATATATTTGAAAATGATCCATCCTATGACCATTCAAATTTACTATGAAGAAGTTATTTCATTTTAAAGTATAATGTTATAAGAAGTGACAAATAGAGAGCAGAGCTTAAAAACATTTGGAGAAAGCAAAATTAGAAAAATTCATTAACATTTAAAAATTTTTAAATATTCTTAAATATGTGCATATATAAGCAGACACATACAAACATATATATTACACATGCATTTTTAGCAAATTTTTTGCCAACTAATCTTATTTTTTGTTCTATCAGCTTTATTTTCTTGGCATTCATTTACTATTATTATTGTAATTTTAAAATAATATTGCTAAATATTATATAAATTATAGAGTTAAGAAAAGCATGTAATATTCCTATACTTTTATTTTATCAGAAAATGCATGTTTTAAGAGCTATTTTTGTTGCAAGTTAACATATAATAATGAGAAAACCAGCTAAACATAGTTTTTACCCTTTATTCTCTATGAAGGATCTGCAAATGATGGACAAATGAACCCAGGAGTTTTACATAGTTTATAAGTGTCTCTCTTTTCCATGCTAGTTTTATTATTTTATATTTTGTTAAAAGATAGATTAAAGCAATACCCAGTAATTTTCCAATGCTATCTTTTAATAAAACCATTTTAATAACTCAAAGTTTAATTCATTTAATAAAGTGGAAAATATTTTTTCTTAATTGTTGGACAAATAAGAGTTTCAACACTGATGGCAATGCTGCAATTTGGATGAAATATTACATTCAGTTCTATTGTGCAGGCTAATTTTCCCTTTGACACTAAATACCTTACTTAAACATTTGTACTGGATACCTTGCTTAAACATTTACACCACCTATTGTTTCAGTTTGGACTGCTATTGCAATGCATATATTGAATGGCTTATGAAATAAATATTTATTTCTCCTAGTTCTGGAAGCTGAAAGGTCTAAGATCAAGATACCCATAGATTTAGTATCTGGTGAGGTCATAGCTTACAGATGACTATTTACTTGTTCTGTTACCACATATCAAAGTTAAGAGGGAGCAAGTTCTCGGGTCTCTACTTATCATCAAGACACTCCCCACATGATCTCATTTAAATCTAATTTCCCCCCAAAGACCTCACAGGCTAATACCATCACACTGTGGGTTAAAACTTCAACATACGAATTTTGGAGAAATGCAAACATTCATTTCATAACACCTATTCTGCTCCATCTCTACTCTGTTCACTTTTAGAATGTGGAGAGATACTTACAGAGTCTATTTGTAAACTTGTTAAATTAGAATACTGGTTCATTTTAGCCAAAGCTCTAAAATCATTATAAAGTTGATTTTATATACTTCCTGTGTTTTAAATATGAATAAAATCATGTATTCTTAGAAATCATTATTTCCCTTAAAATATTATTTATAATACAAGCACAATGTTTTCACTTTCTTCTGCCACACTTCTGATGTGGTATTTACATGTATTATCATCATTGAATAATGTTATTCTTTATCTTTATTTTCATTTCATATTATATAAGAAAAAAATAAGCACAGAAAGAAAATCAATGTGTATATTTTCAGTTCCAAGAAAGATTATACAATTAATCTTTGTTTAAATGAAATATTAAAATCTATTCTATTCTCTTTACAATTTTTATTATTTTCTGCCATTTAAATTCTTAGGAATTTTGAGAATTCAGGGACTATAAATTTAAAAAATACACAATTTTATTGTTTAAACAAGACTCATAACTACTAACTATAAGATTTTTTAAATAAATAAATAATGAATATATATATATATATATATAAATACTAACATATAAAAGTGTAGCTTTCATAAATATTTTCCTCATCATTATTCTTTTGTAATATTGTTGCTTTATTCTTTAGAGATATGACCTTATAATGCTGCTATAGTTTTCCATATCTCCTGGCCATCAGTGTAGAACAAACTACTTATATTTCAGTAATTCAATAATGAGATGTCAGCCCATAATCCTTGTTCTTGAACACATTGTGAGAAATGACTGAAACTCTGGTGATATGACCTCAATGCCATTTAAAGATTGCCCTCATAAAAGAGAATATGCTAGCTAAGAAGTTCTCTTATTCCTCTTAGCTATTTTGTTTGTCTTGCATTATATCATGCATGTATATCATGTAGATGCCTAATTCAGTAAAAATGCATATAAAGTATGCATAAACCAAATTGAAAATAAATTCAGCAATAATCATATATACATAGAATATTTATTAAGCATTGTTTATTTTGAACACTTATTTATGAAGATATGTGTGTAGTATCTTAATTATTATTTATAAAATGCAGAATGAATTGGGGCTGCTAATTTTCAGTTATCCCATGGTAGACATGTTTGCCTGCTAATAGTTTTGTTTGTTCAGTTGTTTAAAACTCACACCTTTGATGGTGTTAAAAACCAACAATAATGTCTACCTAATGATTATATATCTGTGAAAATTTTGTTTGCCATTGTAAATTTGCAAAGCACAGAAGTTATGTATCAGTTAGGGTTCAACCAGAGAAATAGAACCAGTAGAATATATATATAAATTAATTGTGTGTATACACACACACACACACACACACACATACACAATATATATATATATATATATATATATATATATATATATATATATATATATATATATATATATATATAAAGAGACTTGCAAAATTATGTGGTCTGGCTGAGCAAATCTAAAATGTATAGGACAGACCAGATAAAAGCATAGCCTGGAACTCTCAGGCAAAAGCTAAAACTAAAGCAACAGTCTATAGGCAAATTCTTTTTTGGTAAAACCACAGTTCTGCTCTTAAAAATGATTAACTGATTGAATCAAGCCTAACCAGATTATCTAGGATAATCTTCTTTACTTAAAGTCAATTTATTATGTACCATAATCACATCTATAAAACGTCTTCACAGCAACACTTAGAATAATGCTTGATTGAATTCTTGGGGACTACAGTCTACCAGATTGATACAGAAAACTGAACATTACAGGTTATTTCCTGATTTTATAGGAATAGCATTTACTTGATACATAAATGATGAGACTATAAGTGCTTAATTTAACTCTTAGTGAGCTCAGTTCATATCACTGGGGTACCATAAATTCTTAAACAGTTTTCTTTATATATTCAAAGTCTATATTATGGTCAGATGTATTTCAGTACTGCTTATAAATTTCAAGATTTTTAGGGGTGTTAGACCCTTAAAGTTTTATTCTAGTTTATACATAGTATTTAGACCAGGGCCTAGATATGATTATGTAACAGGACTTAATTGTGCTGTGATCATATAATAAAAATTCAAATCAAATTATTCATGGATAGTACTCCAAATTTAACTCATTCTTTCTGCATTGGTTATGTACATAGATTAAATATGTAAATAATAAATAGCAAAGTTGGGTCAGTGCATATAAGAACAATTTTCTGGTCTAAATAGATGACATGATATAAATAAACAAAATTAATCTTTCATTTAAAAACTTTATGATTTATTAGGTTAGTGAACAATGGCAAAGGTGTAGTCGGACTTTTGGCTTGGGAACTTAAGTACATATGGTAGGAAACCTGATACCAGATACTGTCTGCTTCAACTTTTTGTTTTATTTTTTCTTAAAAATATCCTTTATTCTTATAAATCTCCTAATATATTAATATCTCTAAATCCCTCGATTCCTTCTCTTTATAGTCTGTATTAGTTTTCTATTGCTGCATAGCAAATTATTACAAATTTTACTGCTTGAAACAACACAAATTTGTTATCTCACAATTTCTGTGGATTAGAAGTTAGGGTTACAGTTTAGCTGGGTCCTTTACTATGGATCTCATCTCAACTGAAACTCAGAATCCTCTTCCAAGTTCACTAGTGGTCAGAATGTAGCTCCTTACAGTTGTAGAAATGAAGACCCATTTTCTTGCTGGCTATTGGCCACAGGCTGCTCTCAGCACCTAGGGGCCACCTTTAGGTCCTTGTCACCTCATGTTCTTTAGGGAGTGCACAACATATTTAGCTGTTTCTTAGAGGTTAGGAGGAGTGCTTCTTTTGCTTTTAATGTTTCTGCTGCTTTCAGTTTCTTTAAAAGACACACATAATTAGGTCAGTCCAACCTATAATAATCTCTTGGTTAATGCAAAGTCAACTTATTAGTGACCTTTGTTATATCTGCAAAATACCTTTTGCCATGTAAAGTAATCTAACCAGGGGAGTGATATTTTATCATATTCATGGGTCTCTCCCACACTACAGAGGAGGTGATTATTCAAAGGTATAAATCATTTTAGTAATCTGCCTGCCACATATCCAAAAACAGTATTTTCCAACATGTTTTTTCTTATTAAAATAAGGTACTGAAGCACATTAATTTCATATTTTTATTTTCACATGTTTTATCTATCACAATATAAAAGGAAAACTTTATATTTTTTGGCAAATTACTACTAATGTAATAGAACATTACAGAATATTTAGAATGAAGAGAACAAAAATACTTCAAATTCCAAAAAAAAAAAAAAAAAGAAAAGAATGGACTTAACTAGTAATAAAAACAAATTTGATTTACAATTTATTTGCTACAGGTTTTTGTTGTTTGTTTGTTTGTGACTGGGTTAAATAAAAATCAGAAATGCCAAAATTTTATAGATGTAATTAATTAACTATTCATAATCCTTTCTTTTTCTTTTTTTTTTTTTTTTTTCGTATGTGGGCAGTTCCCTGGCTGGGATTCGAACCCAGGCCACAGCATTGACAGTGCCAGCACTGAAGCCTTAAGCCACTACACCACCAGGGAACTCCTTATTTTCTATTTCTTCACCCTGAGTTGACACTAAAAAAAAAAAATCACCAAGCAGAACAAATTTCATTGCAAGACAACCCTACCTCTGTTTATTAAAAAAAAAGGTAAGTACAACAATTACACAAACACACACATATATGTATGTATCATGTACATTTAAATACATAACTTAATTAAGAAATAAAATATGCTATTATCAAGGGTTGTTCTCCAATGATAATTGAATATGTAAGAGAATAAGATTTTCAAGTAGATTTGAAATTTTCTAAAGCTATCATTTTTTAATAATGTATATAAAGGGAAACTAGTTTAATTTATTATTACATAATTTATATTTTTAAAATAAATCATAAGTACAGCTTTGTAGATTTGAAGTCTTTGAGGAGGAGATATGCTTTATTTTACAATATACAATTTTATTGTTGGTATTCATAATTACATATATATAACCAAAATTTTTATGTTTTCTTTTATGGTTCTAAGATGCAGCATGCTGTCACATGAAACAAATATATTTTAGTTTCATGTTACTTTCAAAAGTAAAGGATGAATAAAATTGTTCTCCATATAAACTCATCCCCTTTGAACCATTAAATTAGTATTGCAGATTATGCTTTATTAACTGCTTAACATACTCAAAATTACCCTGCATCAAAAAGAGTTATTCCCCAAAACATTTATAATAATGCAAAGAATTGATACACCCCAGTAAAAACAAGCAATATACATTATAAAATATTCTGAAAAATATTAGGATCTGTCTCTATTAAATCTATTAACACACATTTTTTATCAGAAAAGTATTTAAAATAAGTATAGACTAGTGAGTGGAATATTAGCAAATGTAATGATTATTAATGATTTTTTGGGCGATATAAAATTAAGATCATACTTGAATAATTTACTGCAAAAAATAGGCAGGGAATTAAACTTTAATAAAAAAATATAGATTCTTTTAAAATATAATTATCCAGCAATGCTGAAAAGCAAATAATTTGCTTATAATAAAATAATTACTGTTTTTAAATGTTTGGCTATATTAAAAATAATTTAGTAATTTTAGCTATGATTATTTTTAAGCAAAGTACAAAAATATAAATGCAGTAATATAATAAAATATGAAAATAAAGTACAATGATAGAAAAGCAGTGAAATAAACATTACCATACATAAGTAAGAATTAATGAAATAGAATATTGGTAACAATATAATTAGATGTCTTAAAAATGTAAAGGTGAAAATTTTATAAAGCATATTAATGGATTGTCATTACTCATTAATTGCCCTTGGTTAGAGGCTAGAATTGAATATCACATCATAAAATCTGTGCTTTGAAAAATAGTATGACATTGAAACATTATATGAACCTGAAAAGTAAACCTTTGGGAAATGATCTAATGGTAGCAATTACAAAACATATAATAGGATAAAAGTTCAACCATATAAATATTGATGGCAATTACCTAGGAATTAAATGCAGAGTTAAAACTATAAGTGTCATATGAGAATGAAGTATTTCAAGGGAAATATTATTTGAAAATACAGTGGAAAACCATTCTATAAATTTGTGCATTATTGTAAGTGCATCATTATATAAAGGTTTTGATTTGATAATCTAAGAGTAGGTTACACAGTTTATTGGAATAAAAAATGATATTCTTCTTCATGGGGAATTCATAAATGACCTGAACAAATACAAAATTATAAAACAGAAGCTTCTAGAAATATAACTTCTAGAATTAGGATTTAATTAAAATAACATAAATATAAAATTGAAAAGGAATTACTTTATCAAAACATTTAGAACAAGCTTTATGCATTGTTACAAAAACAACTACATAATGCTACTTAGTATGAACATCTGAAATTAATATGCTCTGTAAAAGGGCAATATTACTATATTTTAATGTGTAGTTTCAACTAAAAGCACACTTCAATTTTAAAACCATGTTTTAAAACTATCATTTTAAATTTGTGCAAAATAACAAATAGTAAGACTCATCAGTAGACTTGTTTTCACTTTCACTAAGATAAAAAACATTTGTATTGTTCGCATGAATGTAAATACCATAAAAATATAAATTTAGCACGTGTCTCAATTATCTGATTTTATTCATAAACATTATTTTTATTAATATAAGGTCAACATTGAAAAGAAATATTGAAGAAAATAGTTGCATTTTCATGTATAAGTTTATGACAATTTAGGGAACCAGTACTTTAAATGATGTAAAATATTTTCTTAATACCTTGTTTGGAATTTAATACCATTTTAATAAATTTTTCTTCAAAAACATGCATATATTTCTAAATAAGTGTTTATTTAATGTTAAAAAATGAACAATACATTCTTTCAAAATGAGGGTGTAAACAAACAAAAAAGGGAAATATTAAGAAAATGTAGTAATTCAGAACAGTCATGCAGAAAAATACACCATTGAAAATGTGATGTAAATGGGGTGCATAGTAAGGGAAAAGAGAGAATATTTAACAGACCTGTTCAAACTCAGTTTTATTCCTGTGTAATTTGCATTAATTAATTTTCTTCCAAAGTTTTATGGCTTGCAAATGCTGTGTTAAAGACTAAAACAGCACTCAACATCCCTGACAACAGAAAAGCAGAGATAGTTCTCCTGATACACTTCTGTTGAGGAAAAACATTTGACATTTTAAAATGGGATAAAAGCAAATTTTTCTGTAATCCTCACTGAATTTAGGCTTATTTGAGCTTAACGGAGGCTTGACATACACCAGAAAGAAAAAAAAGAATTAGTACTTGATTCACACGTTTTGTAAAAAGAAAAAAATAAAACTAAACAAAAAGGGAAGATGCAAATGCAATTCTTTGTAATGCACCAGTGATTATTTCCTTAATTGGATAAATAACTTTAAACTAAATCCAGTACAAGATTCTTTTTGACACAATGTCAATTTTCAGTTTGCTTTCAAGTCTTAATTAGATTCATACATTACTATGTAATTTTTGTTTTAACAATTGAGACATTTTTAAGCTCCAGAACATGCTTAGCAGGATGCAATTAAATCTATTGTTTATCTTTTATTTTACTTGCAACAGTGCTTCATCAGGAGATAGTACACAAGTATGTGGTCACCAGTGATTCTCATTTTGAAGTTATTAAATAATCAATAATTTTGAAAATTTACCTCCATACATAATTTGCTTTATTCTAAGTTTTTGCTGTATGAAGATTATTTTTGTTTATTTGCACTTAGTTTCTTAAAGTGTTAAGTAGAAAAAGTATGAAGACACTACTGATTGTATTGGTAGGAGAGAGATACCTAGAATACTGAAATGACGACAAGGACAATGATGATGATGATGGTGATGATGATGATGATGGTGATGATGATGATGATAGCTTATGTTTCTTGGCACCTATCTATATCTACATGCCAGGCACTGTGCTAAGCAATTTATATAAAATGACTAAGTGACTCCTGGTAATGAGTCTGTGAAGTGTACACAAATATTTTCAATTTTTAGATATACTCTAAAGATTAAAGAGGGAAATAACATAACCAAGTTCACAAGTTGGTAAATAGTAGAATCAATAATCAAATGCATCTAATCAAATCAATACTCACACAAGGAACTGCGTAATTACAGTATCTAATTGCACAATGAAGAAAATGCACCAATATGATAACATGTGGATAAGAAAGAATCTGCAAGAAAGAGATGTTAGGTTGATATTCCAAAGAACAAACATGGTGCTGGATCACTAGGCTATTTTATAGCACTATTTTAAGTACTATTAGTGTCTTTCACAAAATTAGGAACACCAAAAACCTGGAGAAAATATTTTGAAATTCTGCACTGCAAATCTTGAAAATGAAATAAGTAAACAGTATGTAGTGTAAAAGGAAACTGACAGGGAAAGGACATAAAAATATTCTGTATTACATTCAAGTCTGTGTGTGATGGTATGTAGCATATTTGGGACATTATTAAAAAACAATATGAGTAGAAGATAAAAATTATGGGGAATAATAGTATAGCAACATGAGATTGGAATAGCAGGAAGTAGACTGCAGTGCTTCCCATTATGTGTTATCAGCTCAATCTTTGCTCTTTGCTCTAAGAGCAAGGTAAAAGCACCAAAGGGTTTTAAACAGATGGGGTATGATATAATCACAGGTGTGTTTTGAGAACACATGTCCATCAATTGTCATAGCTTCAATGTATGCGGGAAGATAGGTTAGGAAGCTGAATGCCCAAGTATGAGGGAATAAAAGCTTGGACTGGAGACATGGAAATAGAAGTTTGCCATGAAACTGAAAGGTGCAGCAGATGGATTCAGTGTTTTGCCTGAATTCATTCAGCTAACTTTGGAAGTCAGCTGTCCCTCGTTCCAAATATGCTGAGGGCACCGGTCTCTATTATTAGAAGGTTCTCTTGCCGTTCATTGACGTATATTCTGTCCCTTTGTGAATGAGGCAGGAAGAGCTGGAGAGTTCATGTCCTAGGAGCGATCTCAGCCAATGACAGATAAAAGGAGGCTTGTGGATAAATACCCAGATTCTTCCTCCTCAGAGTGGAGAGAGAAATTGGAGGCAGGAAGTAGTCTCTCAGCAGTTCCTCAGAGGCAGTGAGCTCTAGTTGCTTGCACCAGTAATCTCTCCATTAATAAATCTATTATAGGCTTTTCTCTCTTCTGTGTCCTTGCTCATAGCTCTCTGGGATCTCTTCCCGAATAAATTACCCTTGCATCCAATCTTGGCTTCAAGGAGACCTTCATTGGAAAACAAGAGGACTCAGTGATGTACCAGTTATAGGATAAAAGGAAACGTGATGATGACATCAGTTTTCTGTCCTTTAGAACAAGATGAATGTTGAACCCTTTTATTTTTTTTGGTTGGTTGCCTGACCGGGAAGCGAACCCAGGCCATGGTGGTGAGAGCGCCTAAACCTAGCCACTACACCACCCATTTTTTAATGAGAAATCACGAGAGGACTGTTTTTGGGTGAAACTCATGAGACCCATATTTTAACATTTTGTGGTTGATTTCTTGTGGAAACATCCAATAGCAACATCAAACGGGCAAACTTTTTGCACACACATGGGGCAGAGGTATATAAATTTGAAATTCATTGGCATACATGTGGTTATAGAGTTAGGAATGAAATTTTCTAGGCAGAGAGTATACAGAACATAAGGCTCTAAAAGGGGATCATAAGAATCCCTACATTTAATGGCCAATTGGAAGACAATGAACTTTCAGGGAAGATAGAAAAACTGCAAGGTAAATCACACATGAGGAAAATGAGGACAGTGTGATCTCACAGAAATAAAACATTAAAGAAAGCCTCCCCCATGCTGTAAATCTTTGTATATAGATAGAGTGGGATTTAGGGACATATAAAGGATTACACACTACAGCAATTGTCTGATTTCAGCTTTCTCACAAATGTAGGGTTTGCTAGTTTAATACTATTTTAATACTCTCACGTAAAACATTTACATCACTGCAACTTTCCTGTATTTTATTCATCCTAATGCAAAGTACAACAAAGCTTTTAGTTTCTATCTATAAAAAGGTAGAACCTATATTAAAATATGATTTTCTTATATTTTTATAAAAAAGTTATTACAGAGCAATTACCAACAAGAATGCTTGAGTGTCTTTCTGTGAAGAATTAGAGTAGAACTACAAAACTAAAAACTTCTACTGTTAATTTATCATTAATCGTATTTCCATTTCTTTCTCCAAGGGGAGGCTTATTAGGGGAAGAGTTAATGACATTGACCTTGAACACCTGCAGTTCTGTTCACTTAATCTACACCACTTGACCAATAAAGAGTGTGACTAATAATACTATGTATATCTGGCTTATTAGCTTATTGTCCATCAGTGCTAATTTTTACTCATAAAAGCTCTACTACTACTATCTGTTAAATATTAAATGATTTTATTCAGAGTTAGTGATTACATCTGAGAAAATGTTCTATCATGTGAATACTATTCAGAATTCAAGCAATGACCACAGGATTGGGACTCATCCAGGAAACTGGATTAGATAACTGAAAACAAACAAACAAACAAACAAAAATGCATACTTTTAATAAGCCAACTGGGCATATTACTTTGCAAAGTCACTTGTATTTGAAAGTTGAGCTTGAACTCTCCATTAATCTGATATTACTTTGGAAATACTCCTTACTTCCATCATTTGCCCATCCTCAGGGAATATATTAACCCTAAATTCTGAAACTACTTTTTCTTAACATTTCTTAAGCTGATACTTCAATTCCATCAATATTTTTTTAGATGAAACCAATCAGCTTGCAAAATCTACAGAAAATTTTGTTTTCCTTTGAGTTCTCAACATATAAAGCTACCTTGAGTCAGGTTTATATCTTCACAGTCTAATGAATTCTTATTGAAATTTATTGCTGTATATTTTCTAGATTCTTTCCTTCTATTGAAAATGCTTTTTTTGTTTCTTCTGTCTAAATCATAGCCATTTATCAATGATGAGGTAAATTCCAAGCCTTCCATGGCCTCTTCAACTAGTGGATCCAAAGTTTCAATGATGGTCATAAGTTGAATTAATTGCTATATAATATGTTTACTTTGCTGTTTCTTTTTGTTTTATTATGTTTTGTTTTTGTTTTTGTGTATGTGTGTATTCTTTAGCTCTTCAACAAGTTTACAGACTCATTAAGAACTGACATTGCCTATGTATTCACATCATTTATACACACTGGTGGATTTATCACCAGTCAGATAGATATAAATTTAATCTTTATTGCTCATTCTCTTTGAGATCTTCTGTATTTTGCAGTGTATAATGGGAACGCTTTTTCCCAAATTTGTGAGGGAAACATAAGGATGGACATTATGCATGGGTAGTACTAATTCCATACCTATATAAAAGTTTTTAATTATTTTATTTATGCTTATGAGTTAAAAGTATAATTCTAGAAATCAATAATAATATCCATATGCAAAATAATACCCTGGAATACAAAAATAGAGTATTTCCATTTTTTGTTTGTCTGATTTTTGATTTTTGTGTTTTTTATATGTAAAAAAAGTTGTTGTATACATAAAATTTCTTGTACCTTGTATCTGTACTTGTGTTTTGTAATTATTTGTTACATAAAATTTTTGTACCATAATATCTTAAAAAATAAATACTAAAATTCCTTTGTAATACAAAAGACAAATACCTAAATATAAGCAAATGAAAATCATAATTAAAAAGAAAGATTTTATTTCTGAAAGTTTGGATCAAAAATGTGGGAGCGCATTATACCTGGAAGCATACTATACACAGCAAAATATGGTCATCCTAATTATTATGTTCTTCGTGGCTTAAGTTCCTACATCTGTAAAATATCAATAGTAATAGTATGTAACACCAAGAAATTTGTGAGGAAGAAATTAGGTAATTTACACGGTAAAATTAATAAAGTCCATGTGCATACTATTTTCTCAATGAATGCAATTGATAATTGTGAGATACAACAATTACAATAAACGCATATACACTTCCTTATTGTAAAAATTAAAAATCATATTGGTCAATATAAATGTGAAATTTTAGGAAGGAAATATTTTATTATTATTTTCATAACATTTTTATGCATAGGAAATACAAATTTAAGAGATTTCATGATCAGAATTTCAACACCCCTACTGTTATACTTTACTAAACCTGAAGATTAACACATGACTTTGTGATAAATCAAAGATATTCAGTAAATATGCCTTGAACACCTGCAGTTCTGTTCACTGTAATTTTTATAATAAAAATTTACCTATTACAATTAACACCAAATATCACATTAATGTAGAAGAGAATCTAATTCAAATATACAAAGGAGTAATAGAATATTTCTACAAAAATCATAATATGTATTTTTTAATGTATTAAATATTTTTTGAAATTTCAGGAAAGTGACAAATGTAGTAATCAAAGGAATAAAGCTTGATTAATAATGAAATAGAATTTATAAAGGAAAACAGCATCATTCTTCTACGTAGAATATGTCCAATAAGTTTCACAGAAGCTTAAAGATTTGTCCTTAGCATTCTTCACAAAATATTGAAATAAATGTATTTAACAGCATTCACACGTTAAACCAGAAAGGCATCTAATTGCATTTTAATTTTATAGTATTTGAGGGAGTTTGATTAATATTTTTTATCAAGTTGAACAAATTTGTCATTAAATTAGCTTGTTCTCTGGAAGTTTCCTAGGGGTTACACTTTAGCTTGATTTAAAGACAGATATTCTAGAATGAGGTAAAGGTACTTATTTCTACATTGCAATTTAGTATGGGAGGACTTAGTATAAATAATCTATTTCTTTCTAACACTATGTGTTTATTTAAGTACCACCAAATAAATCATGATGCATAAATTATGGCAGTAGAATAGGCAGTATTTGTTTATGTATCATATTTTTTCATGTTTGGGCAAGGGATACTTTTGTCTAAAAATGTTAGACTAAAAATTAAGGATCATCTTATAAAGGGGACTAACTGGTTGAGAGGGTTTCTTAAAGTTAGGCTGGAAAAGTAGGGAGTGTCTTTTGTATGAAAAAATACAATATGTTTATTTTTGTTTTTGCTTAATTGCTTAGCTTGCTTTTGACTCTTATCCGAATATTGAATGAATACAAACTAAAAGTGGTAATATTAGAATGTGAGAGGTATGATAGCGTGATTCAGCTGCATGTATGAGATTGACTAGCATAGTAGGTAGTAGCTAGAAAGATTTGGATCATTCATTTTCCTTGACCTGTAGTTAATGTCCCCAAAATTAAACACCTCTCATACATGGTTAAATTATGTCTGTGTACTAATTTTCCTAATTTTATGGCAAGTGTTTCTTCTGAAAACATAATAAAGACAATTAATGTGCTTAAAGAGGCCCATACTAGGAATATAAATTGTGACTCATTTATTAAGAAAAATAAGGTTATATTGCATTGAGCCCAATGTCATGATACTACCAAAATTTTTTCTGAATTTCTTCTGGAGTTTGAATATTAGTACTGGATGGTTCCAAACATTGTCCAACAATGTAAATATACTTATGCCACTACACTGTACACTTAAATGTATTTAAAATGTTAAATTTTCTATTATGTATATTTTATTATATTTATAATATAATGTATTATATAATATGTTCATATATGATATATAAAATATATTTTATTATGATAAAATATAGTGACTTCATATTGTATTTCATTAAATATTTTGCAAATTTTAAATATTCTGCATATTTAAGATTTAATTTTATTTGATTTAAATTGTTACTTTGTATTATGATATGTGAAAAATTGAATGAAAAGTAAGAAAATTCATTAAATCCACTAAACCATATATTTCAGATAAAAGCAAAATATTGAAGGGGCTTAATGTTAGATATATGCATCACTTGAATTATTTTAACTCTGTAATTTTGGGTGCTTTTTAAAAATAATATGTTGTTTTCCATTCTATTAGATTCTAATAGTCTTAGCACTTTTAAATGCTAAAGCAGAAATAATCAAAGTAATAGATAATATAAAAGCATGAAACTGGTATTTCAGTAAGAGCATTTCTCAAGATCTAAAATTGGTAGGTATGTTCCAATAGAGACTGCTATTCTTTTTCTAAAGATAACGTTTTGGTGTTTTTCATTATGCAAGAGTGTTTCCTTTTGAAAAATTATTTTTCATTAAAGTAATATCTAACCATGAAATAGAAACCTCATTTTGAGAAGGTGTATATTATTGGGTAATTAGCATGAGACCAAATTAGGAATAATTCCTAATATTCTCCTCATTGCTATCATGCTTAGCTAATAGGATGAACATGTTAGGGTCATATCAGCTATCACCCATGTCACCCCCAGCCCTGAAAAAACCTTAAAATATAAAAACTTCCAATTTGATAACAGGGCAGTTAGTTTTCTGTTGTTACTGTATGATAAAATGGCATATTTCTTCTTTTTCTGTGATTCTGTTGACACATCTCTTCCTTTTAATATTTTTTCTTTTGATATGCTGTTCAATTTATTTCATGTAGAGCTATTTGTTTTATATAGTGTAAAATTATTTATGAACTATTCTAATCAATACAGCTCTGATACAGCAAGAAATAATAAAGTGTTGGGTAACACAGTATTAGATATTCTGAGAAGTCAGAATTGTTCACAAGATGTACTAGGACTTAACTATGAATAGTGTTGAATTTTTATCTCCTTGAATTATTCTCCATTATCATTATACAACAGCAACCTCTAAATAAACAGGAAACTCAATCGTACTGAAACAGGGGACTAAGGTAGAAAAAGGAAAGGACCAGGTTTTTATATGTCATTCACTGTTAAGAAAATGAACATCCAAGCCACAGACTGAGAGACAATATTTTCCAAAGACACATCTGATAAATAACTCTCATCCAAATATATATATAAAGAACTTTTAAAATTTGATAAGAAAACAATCTAATTTAAAAAATGAACCACATCCCTTAACAGATATTTCACTACAGAAGATACACAGGTGGCAAATAAGCATATGAAAAGATGTTTCACATCATATGTCATTAGGGAAATGAAAATGAAAACAACTATGAAATACCAGTACACATCTATCAGAATGGCCAAAATCCAGAACACCAACAACACTAAATGCTGACGAGGAAATGGAGCAACAGGAACTCTTATTCATTGATGATTGAAATGTCAAATGTACAGTCACTTTGCAAGACAGTTTGGCAGGTATTTAAAAAAATGAAATTAAAATATTCTTACCATAAAATTTATAAATGTGATCCTTGGTATTTACCAAAGGAGTTAAAAACTTATGTCTGCAAAGAAACCTGCACACAGATGTTTATGGCAGCTTTATTCATAATTGCTAAAACATGGAAGCAACCAAGATGTTCTAAAGTAGGTGAATGGATAAATAAACTATGGCACATTCAGACAATGAACACACACACACACACATACACACACACACAGGAGCTATCGAGCTATGGAGACATCAATGAAACTTAAATACATATGACTAAGTGAAAGAAGTCAATCTGAAAAGGCTTGATACTACATAATTTTAATTATACGCCATTCTGGGAAAGTAAAAACCATGGAGACAGTAAAAACAAAAAACAAAAAAACAAAAAGCAATAGTTGCCAGAGTAAGTGAGAAGTATAAAAAGGTAGAGCACAGAGAAATTTTAGAACCATGAAAATACTTCGTTTGTACTATAATAGTGGGCACGTCGTTTTACGTTTTTACAAACCTATAGAATATAAAACACTAAGAGCAATCCCAGACATAAACTATGGACATTGAGTTATTATGTTTTAAGTCAATGTAGGTTCATCAGGTATAACAAATGTTCCACTCTGGCTGGGGATGCTGTGAATGGCAAAGGTTATCCAGGTGTCGAAGCAGGAATGTATGAGAGATCTCTGTGCCTTTTGGTTTATGTTTCTGTAAGGTTAAAACTGCTCTAAAAACAGTCTATTTTAAAAAATATATCACAACTATTTTATCTGAAGCCTTTCACATGCTTTAAATTGATTGATTTTACACCTATTATTCTGAGAATTATTATTTTAATAGGACAACTTTGTGATAAGTACTTAATCATCAAAATTATATCATGAAGTTCTGGGCCATAGAACTATATGAACAAGCATTTGAGGCTTTCTGTTCTATACAACATTTAAAGCCATGTACAAATGATTTCATCTTTGGCTGAACAGGGTACGTACATATAATATGGAAATCAAAATAGCTCAGATTTCTGTGGAGGACGCAATGAAATGAAAAAGGTTGCCTACATAGAAGCTGGCTTAAAATAGTGATTTAATAAATATTAATTGCCTGCTAAGTTTGTCTCCAATATTTATTAATTAGTGAAATTTTTCTTATTTCAAACTATATTTTGACATTTGGACTTCTTAGTCTCTACTTTTTGACATTTGGACTTCTTAATCTCTACTCCCAGTTGGAAATTTATCAGAACCCTAGAATTATCAATAAAATAAAAATGTTTACCTAGCACAGTTGGAGGGTGGATTGTGTACTTAAGTAATTGTTTATTAAAATTAAAGATATAATTTATCCAATGAAATCTTTTTTTTACCAGTAATATTTCAGCAACTTCCTGATTGGCCTGTCAATGGATGTTTTCAAAAGTACATTCTGAAAAGGATTTTATATAAATATAAAATTGTGTGTCTCTGAGGGTTTCATAAAATAAGTTGAAGGGGAAAATTAAATTGTTCAGATATGCAGACTTTAAGAATTCACTGAGATTTACACAATAATAGATATTTTTAGTTAAAGGTAGATTAGAAATGTAAAGAGAGGAGGTTGTGAAATGTAGTGTGTCGGTCTTAAAGACGCTGTTAACTGTTCAAAGAGAAAATAAGACAAATCTCAAGTTGCTCTTTGAAATCTAAGTTAAATAAGCATAAGTTCTCTAAGTCTGCTGAATTACAAAGGAGAAAGTGCCAAATGTTTTTGAGAAATTAAATGTAAATGTGTAAATTAGGTGACCTCTAGAATGCCTGTGCTGCAACTACTCACATAGATTTATTGTCCTGTAGATGCAAGTTTCTATTTCAGCCACCTTTTATTCAATATCTATATTATCATCTACATTATGGTTGGCCTTTTCTTAGAATGTTTTTACATACTTTATTTCATTAATTCATATATATATATATATATATATATATATATATATATATATATATATGCATTTATAAAATTGTGATACAAAAGTCTTTCAAAGTGGCTTCCAAACATTTGGGTTTTGGGTTTGTTTGGTGTTTTTTTTTAAGACTATAGGAAAGTCAATTTTGGATGTAGTCATTCAGCTGAATTGCTTTCTGAAGTTGCTCTTAGACTTTGATTTCACTATGATGCCTACAACTAAGTACTTCATTACTTTAAAATTTTTTTGTCATATAAAATCACTACTAACATTTTAAATTAAGATTCTAGGAATATTTTATAGCAAAATAAAATTTAAAATATTGGAAATATTACATAAAAATGTGGTAGCAGAGTGTTACTGTTTTGGCCATATTAGAATAAAGTTTTCTGGGAGAAGTCCAAAAAAGATATCCAAATGTTTAAGATTAAGATACGGATTTCGGGTTAGTATTTCAATGGGAAACCACCTGGGAATACCAAGTGCTATAGGCTTAATAAAGATAAATTAATTAAATAATTAAATAAATAAATAAGGTAATAGATTTAGAAATGGTCACTATATATTTTTGACAATTAAACTTTTGGGTGATCATGGGATAATTCAAATGGAATCTAAAGTATCAGAAATTGAAAAGACCATGAATGTTGTATAAGGGGAAGTTGAGGGAGACTTCCTTTTGAAAGCATAAGTAGAAAAAAAAGAGCTCATGAAGAAAATTGAAAATGGATATCCAGGGAGTTATGAAAGAACCATAATAGAATGATGTCAATTTGTTATGTTTTTTAACCTCTATAACAATTACATTGTTCTTGATGACTAAGATCATTAGTCTAATAACTATAATTAGTTATAATTATGCAAAATGGGAATGTAATTTAATGTGTTCTCTATTTACTGTTCTCAATAGATCTCATTAATAGTGTTTATGAACAAAATGTTTATCTCCTATCTTTACAGCATCTCTAAGGTCTTTCCAACTATAAACTTAGGATGCACATGAACTCATGCTGTATTTAGAATTATAGATTGATTCCTAGAAATGCAAGCAACTTGCACAGAACTTTGCATATAATAGTTGCTGAAAAAATCCAAGGAAATTTTTTAGCCTAATATTCATTTTTATGGATAAGTAAATCAAAGTTGAGAAATGATCATTTAAAAAGTTCAAAAGGATATATAATGTCAGAGCTAGGACTAAAGTAGAGAGGTCATTATTTCCTATTTCATCATTCACATTTAATACTCACAATGTTACAACACCTCCTTTAAGCAATTAGAAATATTTACAAATTAATATGTCCTAAGTGATGCCAATATTTAATTAATTTATTTACAAGTAATATGTTTTAAGTGATGCCAATATTTAATTAAATGAAATCTACATTTTAATTTATGTAAGTGTACATTAAGCCAGACACTCATTTAATGGTCTTTTCATTCACTTAATGAGATATTTTAGCATTCATAAACATAGAGGACTCTGATGTTCTCCAATAACATGTCAGTCTTCATAGTCATCAATCAATTGCAGGCTCAGCCCCTTCTTAGGCACTCTCTTAAGTGTTTAAACAATAAGATACTACTACAGCAAAATACAAGGACAATGTTATGTTTTTATTTCTCCTATTTATATTTTATATGCATCATATGGTTAAGTGTACTGGTAAAATCAACTTTAGGATTATACAAGGATGAGGGAATACAAGCCCCAGGACCTAAAAATCTAAGCTAAAACCACTTGCTAATTTGCCACCCATTTCTTTACATTAACGCCTTAGTTAACATTCAGAAACATTGTGGATTTCTCATTTTCTACATTATTTTCTAAGTGTATGACATTTTGTATTTTGGTTATATGATTTTTTTATAAATTAAATAGTATAATATCTAAATATTAGGAATCTCTGGAATCACCTAATCAAACTTTGAAAATAGTTGGTTCCTACTCTTCCTCAGTTGTAACTTTTATGACACAAGAGCTACATCAACCCTAAAGGACATTTTTTCCTTAAAAATTATGCTTGTGATTTTATTGTGATTAAATGATAGAAAATACCTAAAGTAGTTATGGTATAAACTATTACTCATATATATTTGTAAGTGGAGAACATATCTTTTGCAGGCTTTAAAGATCATTGATTCTTAAAATATGATTTGTAAGTAATAATTATTGATAGAGAAAAACAAACATATATTTATGTTTATATTTTATGTTAGCAATTGTAAATTGCATAATGGAAAACAAATTTTTCTCTCAACTATTTTTATAAGTAAAAAAATTTCTTGTAAAGAGACATTTGTAGGATATTTTAAATTTTTATCAAAATATTTACTAAAGCTATATTTGATTTTTGAAAAAACATAAAAGTGCATGCACTAGAAAGATCATTCTGCTTGAACATTACTTTGTTATACAGAAAAAATAATATTCAGAATGTATTCAAGTCTATTTACTTATAAACAATCAAAGCAATAGGCATGATTTTCACACTTAAGCTGAAAGCTTTTTTGTTTATTATGACAAGGTTTACATACGTCCAAATACTCAAATGTATTTTCTAGTATAAATACACGATAAAAAAGGATTGTTAAGCAGGAGTACTCTAAAGTCTGTTACTTTAAACATACATGTATAATACCATCAATCTATGTGATATACAAGCCAGGCTAACCCAATTTGATAATCAAAGGGAAAGAAAATATTACACCAAAAGGGCTTCTATACTGCAAGTTCCTAAGAAGCTTTAATGATATTATATTATTTTAAATGATAAAGGGAAGTAAATGTGAACATTAAACATAATACGATATCCTATTTTTCTGTTGATTCTAATAATCCCTAAAATAAAGCAGCTAATAAATTCTGGAATATTTCAGGTTGTAAACAATTTTATTTTTCACTGTGTTTATGCACTTGTTTTAGAGTAGATAACAAGAAAAAAAATTATACAAATAGATATTTAAAATAGTGCAACTCAAAGTGTTTTATAAGCACTATAAATCCAAATGCTATTGATATCATATTTCTTAATTTTTATTATGATTTCAAATCCAGATCATACTTGTGAAAAATTTGATAAAATTTGATAAAAGCACTACTCATGCTTTCCTAATTACTGAGTATTCATGCTTATGAATTTGTGATATTTATCACCACAAAAAGTTTATGATACCTTCACAAAACAAATAATCCAAAGAATCAGACCTTCTAAAATTTTCCATTTCTTCTTAGTTATGCTTATAAATAAATTCATCTGCTGTCCACGTGTAGTATATGCTTTCCAAGGTAATAAATCTGAGCTGAACACATTCTCTTAGCTCCAGAAAATTACTTACTGCCATTTAAACAGGAAGGTTATTAGAAATAAAGATTTTATGAATTTGATTTACTTTTTGTTTACTAAATTTATTAGGGTGACATTGGTTAGTAAAATTACATAGGTTTCAAGTGCCCATTTCTATAGTACATGATCTATATATTGCGTTATGTGCTCACCACCCAGAGTCAGTTCTCCTTTCCTCACCGTGTTTGACACTCTCTCCCTCCTCTATATGATACTTCTCCCCACTTCCCCTCAGGTAACCACTAAACTATTGTCTGTGTCCATGAGTGTTTGTTTCTTTGTTTCTTTGTCTTGTTCTTTTGTTTATTTCAGTTTTATATCCCACTTATGAGTGAAGCCACATGGTTCTTGACTTTGTCTATCTGACTTATTTCACTTAGCATGATAATCTCAAGATCCGTCCATGTTGTCACAAATGGCAATATTTCATCTTTTCTTGTGGCTGAGTAATATTCCTTAACAAGGTTATGACACTTTACCAAGTTCTTTGTGCAATGCTGCCAAAGTAAGTGCATGGCGGCAAGGTTGTGAACGTAATTGCCAGATTTGGGGTGCCACAGCCATTCTGATGGCCATTTCTGAAAAAGAGTTCCAAAATTGCTTTGAAGGATGGATGAAGTTCTGGCATCAACGTATAGCTTCCTAAGAGAAGTACTTCGAAGTTGATCATACTGATATTTAGCAGTGAGGTATGTAGCACTTTTTCTAGGATGAGTTCGTGAACTTAATTATCTGACTTCATACGTACCATATTTTCTTTATCCAGTCATCTATTGAAGAATACTTTGGTTGTTTCCATGCCTTGACCACCATGAATAATGGTGCAATAAAAATCAGGGTACATATATCTTGACAAACAAAAATTTTCAGAATTTTTAAGTACATACCCTGAAGATGGATAGCTGGGTCATGGTAACTTTATTCTTAATTTTTACAAATTTCAAGAAAACATACTGTTTTTCATAGTGGTTATATCAATTTACATTTCCACCAGCAGCATATGACAGTTCCTTTTCTCCACAACCTCTTCAACACTTGTTATTATTTTTCTCATTGATAATGGCCATTATCAGGTATGAGGTGATAAATTATTGTCATTTTTATTTGCATTTTCCTAATTGCTAGTGAACTTGAGCATTTTTTCATGCATCATTTTGCCGTTTGTCTTCTTAGAAGAAGTGTCTATTCAGATCTTCTGCACACTTTTTAATTGGATTTTTTGTTTTTTCATTGTTAAGTTGTAGGAATTCTTTGTTTATATTGGATAATAGCCCCTTATTAAAAAGTTGTTTGCAACTATCTCCTTTCATTTGGTGGATTGCTTCTTTGATTTGTTGATGGTTTCTCATGCCGTGCAGTTTTTTTAGTTTGATATAGTCCCATTCATCTATTTCTGGTTTTACTTCCCTTGTCTTTGAGGTTGGATTCATGAATTCCTCCCTGAACAAAAGATTTGTAAGTTTAGAAGTAATGTTTCCTTCTATGCGATTTATTGTTTCAGGTTTTATGTGTAAGTCTTTGATCTGTTTTGAGTTAATTTTGGTATATGGTAATATACTGCAATCTATATTAATTATTTGCATGTGGCTTTCCAAATTTCTCAGTACCATTTGTTGAAGAGGCTTTCCTTTATTTATTGTATGTTTTTGGCTCCTTTATAAAAAATTATCTGTCCATGTGCATGTGGGTTTATTTCTGGGTTTTCAATTGTATTCCATTGATCTGTGTTCCTGTTTGTTTTGTTTTAGTTTTTGTTTCTCTTGTTTTTGTTTGGTTTTGCTTTATTTTGTTTTTTTTACCAATACCATGCTGTTTTGGTTATTATCACTTGTGTAGTATAAGTAGAAGTTAGGGAGTATAATGTTTCTAGCCTTGTTTGTTTGTTTGGTTTAGGATTGCTATGGCAATTCTGAGTCTTTTGTGATTCCATACAAACCTGATGATTTTATGATCCATTTTTTGAAAAAAACATCATTGAGATTTTAATGGGGATTGTGTTAAATCTGTATATTCCTTTGGGTAATATGGCCATTTTAACCATGTTGATTCTTCCAATCCATAAACATGGAATATCTTTCCATTTTTTTCATGTTATTTTTTCAAAAATTTTTAATAGTGCCTTATAGTTCTCAGTGTACTCATGCTTCAGATCCTTTGTTAAGTTTATTCCAGGGTATTTTATTATTTTTGTTCCAACCGCAAAAGGTATTGTCTTTTCTATTTGTTTTCTGAAGTTTCGTTGTTAGTATATATTAAATATGCAATGAATTTTTATACATTGATTTTGTTTGTTCCACCATAATGAAGTAACCTCTTGAGCTAAATCTGACCCTGTACATTGATTTTTGTATCCTGCAACTTTACTATAATCATTTGTTGTTTCAAATAATTTTTGGTGGAGTTCTTAGGATTTTCTATAGAAAGTATCATATAATCTGCAAATTATGACAATTTAACTTCTTTATTCCTATTTTGGATGCCTTTAATTTCTTTTGCTGTTCTGATTGTTCTGCATAGGACTATCAACACTATGTTGAATAACAGTGGTGACGGGACATCCCTGTCTTGTTCCTGATTTTAGAAGAACAGGTTTCAATTTTTCACTATGAAGATTTGTTATACATGACTTTTATTATGTTGAAGTACTTTCCTTCTATATCTATTTTTAATTGTTTTGATGATAAATAGGTATTGTATCTTGTGCAATACATTTTCTGCATTAATTAATGTAATTATACGGTTTTTCTCTTTTATTTTATTTATGTGGTATATCACATTGACCGATTGTGTATGTTGAACTATTCTTGTGGCCCTGGAATGTATCTCACTTGATGGTGATGTATAATCTTTTCAATGTATTGTTGTATTTGATTTGTCAGTATTTTGTTTAGGATTTTTGCATCTGTTCATGAGAGATGTTGGTCCTTAGTTAATTCTTTTGTGTGTTTTCTTCACTAGGTTTTGATAACAGGATGATGTTGGCCTCAAAAAATTAGCTGGAAAGATTTGCCTCCTCTTCAATTTTTTGGAAGAGTTTGAAGTGGACAGGTATTAAATCCTCTTTGAATGTTTATTAAAATTTACTGGTGAAACTGTCTGGTCCTGGACGTTCAATTGTGAGAAGGTATTGGATGACTGTTTGATTTCATTACTGTTGATAGATCTATTTAAACTATTCAGTTCTTCTTGAGTTCAAGAAGGCTATATGTTTTTTAAAAAATCTCATTTTTCTAGGTTATTGAATTCAATGGCATGTAATTCTTAATAGTATTCTTTTATGAGTATTTGTATTTCTATGATGTCTGTCATAATTTCTCCTGTTTCATTTCTTATTTTGATTATTTGTATCTATTTGTTTTTATCTTAGTGAATCTAGCCAGAGGTCTGCCAATTTTATTAATATTTTTGAAGAACCAGATCTTTGATGCATTAATTTTTTATTGTTTTGGTCCTTTGTTTATTTATTTCTGCTATAATCTACTATTTTCCTTTTCTGCTGACTTTTGGTTTGATTTATTCCTCTTTTTCTAATTCTTTCAGTTTTAATGTTAAATTGTTTTTTGGGGATTATTCTAGTATTTGAGATAGATCTGTAATGATATAAATATCCTTCCTAATACCCCTTTTGCTGAATCCCAATGATTTTGATATATTGTATTTTGGTTCTCAATTTTTTATATTATTATATCCTTTTAAAATTTCTTCCTTAACTTAGATTTTTAATGACATATTGCTTAATATCACATACATGTGTGTTTTTCTGCTTTCATTTTCCAGTCGATCTCCAACTTTTAAGCTTTGTCATCAGAGAATATGCTTGGTATGATTTCAGTCTTCCTAAAGTTCCTAAGCATGTATTCTATCCTTGAGAATGTTCTATATGCACTACAAAAGAATGTATTGTCTTGTGTTCTAGGATAAAGTGCTCTGTAAATATTGATTATATCCACTTGCTATAATGTATCATTTAAGGCTGATATTTCCTTATTGATATTCTGGTTGGATGATCTATATTCATGCCTGACAATGGGGTGTTTAGGTCCCTACAATAATTGTGTTTTTGTCAGTTTCTCTGTTTAGTTCTGTTAGTTGTTGTTTTGTAAATTTTGGTCTTCCTCTTTGGGAACATATATATTAAGTGTCATGTTTTCTTGTTGTATTGTTCCCTTTGTTATTACAAAGTGTCTGTCTTTGTTTTTGGTTACCTTTTCCTATCTGGAAGTCTGTTTCATCAGATATAATATAGCTACACCTGCTTTTCTCTGGGTGCCATTTGCTTGGAGTATCATTTTCCACCCTTTCACTTTCAGCTATATTTCTCTTTGCAGGTAAGATGTATCTTTGGGAGGCAGCATATGTTTGGGTTTTGGTTTTTGATTCATTATTCTACCCTGTAACTTTTTGTTGATGAGTTATATTCATTTACATTTAGAGTGATTATTGATATATGAGGATTTTCTATAGTCATTTTATCTTTTGTTTTCTGGTAGCTCAGTGTTTTAATCATTTCTTTGATTTTTTTTTGTTGTTGTTTCTGTCAGCTATTTTAGTTTGGTGATGTTCTATGATTTTTTTTCTCTTTTCTCTCATTTACTATATTACATATTTCAATTCTGATTTTTTCTTCTTAATGGTTACTTTTAAGTTTATGTAAAAGAAGTTTGTATATACAATGACCCTTCTCTTAAGCATGCTTCTTATTTCCATTCTCTTTTAAAAATTTAGACTTTTACTTTCTTCTCTTTTATGCTTTTGTTTTCCCATATTATCCCTATTTATTTTGACTTTTTGTTTCAGGTCAAGTAGCCTTTTTCAGTATTTCTTGTAATAAAGGCCTTGTACTAAAGAATTCCCTCAGCTTCTGTATATCTGAAAAATACTTTATTTCTCCATATATAACGAATAACTTTGCTGTATAAATAATTCTTGGCTGGTGATTTCTCTCTTTAATTGTTACACTATTTGATTCTGTTACTAGAAAATGGTGATTTTTTTTTTCTTCAGCTCTTCTCTTCCTGAAGAAAAAAATTCAGTCAAGAGACAGAGTTTGTGAAAGTATAGGATAATTAAGCGTTTATAAGTGAAGAAAGTACACTCCAAGATGTGTAGTGGACTGACTCAAGAGAAGGAAACAGCCTCTCCTTACATTGTTTGGGGTTTTTTATATCTATGGATGGAAGTTTCTCCTTCTACTCCCTCTTTTGTGATAATAATCTGGCTTTGGGAAGTAGGACTTATGATTGAACAAGTGAGGTTAACCATTTTGTTATCCTTTTAATTAATTAGCCTTTTCTTGTTCTATATTTTGATGACTTCATCCTCTTAGTTTAGAGGCAGCTGATAATGAACCCAGATAACTTCTCCAGGGACTGGGTCTTGGTGGTCCCCAGGGTTTGGACATGAGTGATAAACTTCTGCTCCTCCTGTCACTCATAACTAACTTCCTACCTAACAATTCCACTCCCTCCTGGCATATAGAGTTTCTATTGAGAAGTCTGATGATAATGGAATGGGCTTTCCTTTACAGGCTACAGTCTTTCTCTTTCTGACTGCCTTAAGAATTCTTTCTCTGTCATTGATCTTTAACAGCTTCAACAAAATGTGCCTTGAAGAAGGTCTTTTAAGATTGAGGTAGTTAGATGTTCTATTTGCTTTTTGGAGTCAAGGATTTAGTTTTGTCCATAGGTTTGGGAATTTCTTATTAACTATTTGTTTTAGTAGACTCGCTGTGCTGCTTTGCTCTCTTCTCCTTCTGGTATACCTATCATTTTTATGTTGCTCTTTCTGATGGAGTCAGGTAGTTCCTGTAGGGATTTTTCATTTTTTTTAACTCTCATGTCTCTCTTTTCTTTCATATGTGTTATTTCCATATTTCTGTTTTTGATATCATTAATTCTTTTCTCCATCTGGTCAGGTTTGTTTCCTAAGCTAGCTGTTTTTTTTTTTTTATCTCTTTTATTGCATACTTTACCTCCAAAATTTGTATTTGGTTATTTTTTAAACTTTAATCTTTTTTGGTAAAATATCAATTTTGTTCTTTGATTTTATTTCTTAGCTCATTAAACTGCCTATTTGTGATTCCCTTCATCTTTTTGAGATTTTTCAGAAATAAAATTATAAATTCTCTGTCACTGAGCTTACATGTTTTATGTCTTCAATTTCATTTTCTGGAGACTTTTTTATTTTCTTTCTAAACAAACTTGTTATCTCAGTTATACATATTTACAATTGATTTCTTTTTTTAAATTTCTGGACATCTACAGGCATGGATATTGCAGCTGGTAGATATGAAGAAGTTTTACTTTTGTTTTCCAGTGGCTATCGTTGTAGCATTTTATTTTCTTCTGCATTATTCCTTTCTTTCATGGTAAGTGGTTCCTGGGAAGTGGGATTCTCCTTTTTGTTCCAGTTTCCTTGGTCTCTGTGTATCACCCTCTGGAAGGCTAATGGTGCCCCTGCCATCAGTAGCTGTATTACCTGTGCATCCCAGCTGCCCTGGGCACCTCCACTGGTTTTATCCTGGGAAGTTGGGAGTGGGGTTTTGTTGGGAGAGGTGGCTGTTGTGTTTGAGTCTCTGGATGATGGTGATTGCTGAACTGCCACTGCTTTGCCACTTTTATTGCTTTCTTCTCATCACTAAAACTAGCCACACCATGTGTCTGCTGCTTGGAAACTCTCCCCAGTTCTCAGTACTGCAGGTTTTCTACTCTTTAACCTGACACTTACTGCTACAGTTTCTTCTGGGACTGGTGAAAACACTGGCAGGGTGTGGGTTTGGAGACCTCTGGGAGAGTGGGGAAGGCAACAGGACTCCCTGTCTATGTTTTTGGCCTGGCACTGAGGCCACTGGAGGCAGTGAGGGCTTACACTCTTCTGTATTCAGTCTTTGCCCTGAGGTCTCTACCCTGAGTGTTTGGTTCAGCCATATTATATGCTGATCCCTCAGGCAGAAATTCTCAAGGCCAGAAAAGTGCTCCTGCCACCTTTCAACTCCTTCTGTCTCCCAGGAACAGAAGTTTGGGCTTTGGTGTTTTGTGGCTTTCCCCTCTGCTCCTTCTTCTTTCTCCTGAGACTGGGGTGAGCTTTGAGTTGTGAACTTGCTCCCATATCACTCTGTTTCTCTCCTAGGACTGAGGTGAGTTCTGGGTTGTTCACTCATTGCCTTTTTCCTCCTCTCTCCTGGGACCACAGTGAGCTCTAGGTTGCATCCCAAGGCCCCTGTCTTTGCACTTCCCTCTTTCCTCTTTCCCAGTTTACCCATCTTTGTCCACCTTCAGGCATTTTGATGTGAAGAGGGGTTCTCTTAGCTGTATTGGTGTGTTGTATAGGGAATCCTTTGTGATAGGAATGCCAAGAGAAAGGTGCTTGAGGCTGAGTTGGAGTTTAATTCAATTTTATTCAGAACATCTGGGTGCAGAAGGACTGAGCCTGAAAATTAATGTCAGCCCCAAGGATTATCTAAGGAGGAATTTTATAGCGAGAGGAGGAAGTTTAGAAAAAATGTTTCTATGGTCTAACAGTCATGTAGACTGAACAGGGTATTCCTTGAAATCCCTTTAGACCTTATATTTTCAGACTCTTTTTGTTCCAGACATCTGTCTTTTCTGGTTACTTCCTGTTGATCAGGGACATAGATTTTATATGGAACATTGAGGGATGTGTTGGTAGTGGGTCTATAAGGTCCAGTTTGCTATAGTAAAAATTTGTTCAGTCTGATGGTTTGTCAGTGCCTAGATATGGTCTACTAGAAAGACATGAATATTCAGAACAAATAAGGCCCAAATAATAATAACAGGAAAATCATAAGGGCCAGGACAGCTGAAGGGAGAAGTAGTGAAAGAAGCCATGTATTAGTAGCCCATGAAGATGGCTGTGTGTTTTTTTAGCTTTGAGGCCCTTTATAATATATTCCAAATATTTTCTTGGACTTTTTCTGACTTATTGATATAGAAATAGCATTCCTTTTTTAGGTAAAGACAAATTGCCCCTTCAGCAGCTGTGAAGAGACCTAAACCTACTGTCTGCACTGTCTTTGCTAAGATTTCTGCAGTATCTTTAAACAGCTGGCACAGGAGTCCCAATAAAGTTCCCCCAGTAGGCACACCAGCTACCATGGTTAGTACCCCAGTAAGGATAGCTATTTGTTGAGAGACTATTCCATCAACCCCCACAATAGAGACTTGAGAGGGACAGGTTGTACCTGCAATATTCAGGTAAGGCTGAGAAAGTGGCCTCCATGTCTAATAGAAAAGAAACCAGCTTACCTGCTACCATCAAGTTTACCTAAGGCTCTGATACAGTGATAGGCATGGGGACTGTCGTGCCCAGACACCATCAATCTTCCACAGCAAGGCTAAGTTGCATTTGCAGATAAGAAGACTCCATAGCCCTCTGAGGAAAGGATGGAGTCTTGCCTTGAAAGCCTATGCTACAGCCAACCTTTCAATGTCCAGGCTGCTCACAGAGAGGACATGGAACAAGTAGGGGTTATGGATGTGGTCATTACCCTGCCCAATGATCAGAAATGCTGCATATAAAGCAGGCATGCAGAGAAACTCTAGGTCCTTTCAGTTTTTCAGGTGCTTGTTCCCTTAAGGGCTTGTTGATGGCAGCATCTGATATTTAGCCTGGCCATGTCTTTGTTTTTATAATTTCTGTTCCTCATCCCAGTTATTGAAGACCTTGAAGGCGAGGTGTAAAAGGTCTTTCTGTGTGGTCTGAGGGCCTTCCTCTATCTTTTGAAGCTTGCACTGAATATCAGGTGCAGATTGAGAAATAAAATATATGTGGAGAAGAATAAGTCCCTCCTGGGAGTTGGGGTCCAAGTTAGTATATCTGCGAAGGGCTTTCGTTAGTCTAGGGAGAAATAAAGCTGGATTTTTGTTAGGAGTCTGGATGATCTCCTTTAGTTTTTCAAATTTAACAGCTTTAAGGGCAGCCTTATGGAGCCCTGCTGTCAGGCAGGTGACCATATAGTTTCTGCATGTAGGACCTGGGGCACGAGCATGGTAATCTCGTCACAGATCTTCATGGGGAATGACCACTGCTCCCACAAGGTGGGCCTGATCTTGTCTATGTAGCTCATTGGCATGAGCTTCAGCATTGAGCCCAACTTTCTTCTTTTCCTTATGGTTTAGAGTAGAAGACAGAATGTTATGAAGATCATGCCAGCTAAGATTATAGGATTGAGTAAGATACTTAAATTCCTTAGTATAAGAAGTTGGGTCAGTAGAGTAAGGCCCAAGGTGCTTTTCAATCTGAGAAAGGTTGGAAAGAGGGAAGGAAACATGAACTCAGATTATGCCCTCCATACCAGCCATCTCCTGTAAGGGAAGAACCGAGGCAGGCAGCAGCATGTGGGTGGACTGAGATTGAGTACTAACTAGGAGGAGAAAAATCTTGGGGATTAGAGGCCTTAGAGGCTGAAGGTTTAGGAGGATTCCAGGAACCATAAGGCAGTGGAGGACAATGGTCCACAGGATAGAAATTGAAAGAGCGAGGAGCAGGCATGGTAGCCTCTGACATGGAGTCCACTGAAGGAGGTTTAGAAGGTACTTGCTCAGGCTCAAGCTAGGCTTTGAGGATGAAGGTTTTGAGCACATCAAAAAAATCTGACATGTGGAACCTGATTGACAGAAAGAGGATCATGTGTGGAGTGCAAAGAAGGCCTGGATATAGGAAACTTCAGACCATTTTCCTTTGCACTGACAACAATTTTCGAGGTTGTGAGAATATCATAATAAAAAGTGCCATTCTCTGGCCAGTGTGAGTCATTGTCCAGTTTATATTGTGGCCATGCTGTATTGCAATAAAAAGACAAGGCGCTTGGGCCAAAGGTCTTCAAACAGACCTAAGTGGCTAAGATTTTGTAGAAGTCAACCCAAAGGGATATTTAGGGGGAGCAGATTGAGAGTTTCTTATGGCACAAAGAGTGGTAAGGAAGAGAGTCTCTAAGTCCTGAGAGATCAAACTCAGTTGAAGGGGCATCTCCATCTAAAAAGAGAAAAACCAGGAGAGAGGAAGAGTCATGAATAGGTTGGACATCCCCACCTGAGTCAGAGCTCAAGGCCAGAAGCCAAGGGGTTCTCTGGCCTAACACTGGGACTTCTGAGGGCCAAAAAAAAGGTGAATTGGAGGAAGCAGGAAAGAAAGCGCTCTCTCAATTTACCATAGAATTGAAGTGAGTGTGGATGTCAGGTTAAGCAATGGAAAAAGAGAATTCCCGAATCTGGCACTACTTTTGGCTGGTTCAGGAGGCAGGGTAAGTCTACTAGACCACAGCAAGCAGCTGAGCCAGCACCAGACCCGCTCTGAGACTCCCAGGTTCTGGCACCAAATTTTAAGAATGCTGAGAGGAAGGTGTTCAAGGCCGAGTTGGAGTTCAACATAATTTTATTCAGAGCATCTGGGTGCAGATGTTCTGAGGCCAAAAAAGGCATCAGTCCCGAGGATTATCTAAGCAGGGATTTTGTAGGGAGAGAAGAAAAAAGTTTAGAAAAAAAAATTTCAACCATCTAACAGTTACATAGGCAGACCAGGGTGTTCCTCACAATCCCCTCAGGTTTTATACTTTGTTGAATTATACTCGTTCTATTTGTTGTAACTTCCAGGGGAGTTTTCTAGGATCTCCTCTCATGCTGCCCTTTTGATAACATCTATTCCATGTCTTTTTTGTTGTTCTTTCTGAGCAGCCTTGTTACCTTGGTTATTCATAGAAATTAATGAGTTTATCTTCCTGGGCATATAGCTACAAGAGTTTATTCTGTGGCAGGTAGATATAAAGAGGTCTTTCTGTTAATTTTCAGTAGGTGGCACTGGAGCATTTTATATTTTCTCTTGAGCCAAAGTGTTTCTTTCTTCTTTCTTTCTTTATTTTGTGTTCTGTCTTTTCACATGGTGGAAGATTTCCTGGGAGGTGGGCTTCTCTTGTGTGACAAGGTCGCCTTGGTCTCAGGGCAAAATCCCAGTGGGAAAATGTGGTGAATGATGGGGTTCTGGGCCTCTGGGACCTTTGGCTGCTGTTGGTGCTCCTTATGGGGTCTGCTGGGAAAGGTAAGGGTGGGCTGGGCTAGCAGAGGTGGCAAGTGTATTTGTGGTTCTGGGTAATTGTGGCTGCCAGCCCACAGCTCTCTAGAATTAGCTACATTGTGTGTCTGCTGCTCAGTTTTCAGGACTATAGATACTCTGCTCTTTAACCCAACACTCACTACTACAGTTTCTTCTGGGTCCCAAAAAAGCACTGCTAAGGGAGGTAAGCTCTGGTGGGTGGAGAGAAGTGGCCAGGCTCAGTGTCTTTGTTTTCTGCTTGTCAGTGAGAGCAATGAGGTCTTTACTCTGAAGTCTCTGCCCTGAATGCTGGGTTCAGCCATATTATACGCTGATTCCTTAGGTGGAGTGTAAGCCACAGAAAGCACTCCTGTATTCTACTCCTTTCATCTCCTGGGACCACAGTAAGCTCTGGGCTGCATCCCACAGTTCCTGTCTCTGCACTACCTGCTTTTTTCCTTCACTGTTTTGCCATGATTTGCCCATCTTCAAATGTTTCAATGCATGGTCATGTTTGTGTGTTTTATAGGGAAACTTTTGTTGAATTATAGCTGTTCCATTTGTCTTAACTTCCATGGAAATTTTCAAGGAACACTTCTCATACTGCCATTTTAATGAGATCTAATTTACTTTCTATATTAAAAAGCAAAGTCAATCATAGGATTAAGTACAAGATTTACTTCTCAGTGTGCTTACTTGATAGTCTTTAGACTGTCTCTGTGTTCTCCTGTGTCAGAGTCTATGTCAAATCATAATGTAATTTAAGATTTTGAGATTTATATTTTTGCATTTTCTTCTTCAATATTTAAATTAAATCTCTTATATTTATAGAAATTATATCTTAACTAAATAAAGAACAATCTCAAAACTACCTTTAGAGAATTAGAGTTGGAGATGTTGGTATGGAAAGATTAACTTCTTTTCCAGGCCATCAAGATGTCACCCCACCTAACTAAGGAATAGCTGCAAAAGAACTCTTCTGGTCTCAAACCTAAGGTGACAAAACATTTATTGGGCATGTAACTTTAACCTATAGCTTAATTCTTTTTGGAGGAGTCCAGGAGAATGCTTAAATTAGCCACTTTCTGAACTCACAAATCACAATATTTACACTCTATGAATCTTTCCATAGGCTCATTTAATGTTCTTGTATAATCTTTTGAAGTAGTAGAAAACCCCAAATCTCCCTATAGTGCAGATTTCATACTAACAGAAGAAATCCACAGATTAACTATTGAGGTTATATGAATAGTCCTTGAATTGTGTTTAGTTCGAGCTGGTATCAAGGAAGTTGACCTACTTAAAGGGTAGTACCAACATATTGTCTTATCTATCCAAGATAAACTATTATTATGATAAAGAATATGTACTGCTTCCTATTAAGCATGAGACAAAATGGCAGTTTATACTGTTTTAGACTTTTTCTTTCCTTCTGAAACCCACAAAATGTATGGATTTTGACTTCAACCACCTTATACTGTGATTATAAAAAATTAGATTGATTCTGCAACTACACAAAAAAGTGTATCATTATATTAGAATTACATTATAAATCACACATAAAACTGAAGAAAATAAGGAAAAGAAGGGAGGAAAGGAAAAATAAAGGAGGAAATGAAGGAAATTATAAGCATAAATAATGCAGGCATCTAAAATAAGTAGAAGGAATTTACTGTTAGAATGTTTAGACTGATATCATATGACTAAATAATATTTTATATATATATACATACTTTTCAACAATAAAAATAGTATTTAATACATGGATATAAGACTTATTTTGGCTATATAACATAATGAACTTGGAGAGTCACAATAACTCAATATCCAGAAGCAGTTAAATAGAAAAAGTATAAATTTTGCTCCATAAAATTTTAAAAGAGTTTATATGGCAAAGAAAAATGTAATCTTAAAGATTCCTTTTTGCTTTGGGCCTCAAAGGAAATACGACTATTTATAATCAGAACACTGATTACCAATTATTATGTTCTCATTGTGTCAGACATGTGTTATTTTATTTCACGTACTTTTACATGTGTTATTTTATTTCAGCCTCAACAACAACACTTTGAGATAATACTATTATTGTTATTTCATGTTCTATGAATGAACAAGGTCACACAGCTAGCAAAAGGTACAACCAGGACTCAAATCCATATTTGTCTAGATGTAAGACCAGTGCTTTTTAAAATTTTTATATTTTGATAACTGTATTTGCAAATATTTTTTAAAAATAAGTTGTTGAGGTGAAATTCATATAACATAAATGTAATCATTTTAAAGTGAAAAGTTTAGTACTAATTAATTCATTCACAATGTTGTACAGTCACAACTTTTATCTAATTACAAAATATTTCTGTCCCTCCACAGTAAAACTCCATTGCTTTCCATTCTTCCTCCTTTTTGTCCCTGACAACCACCAATCTTCATTCTGTTTTGCAGAAGTAACTATTCTGAATACTCAGATTTTGTATAAATGGAGTCATATAATATGCTTGATTTAAAAATCTAATTGAATGAATAAAGCCAGGTTTGCAGAATTTTTTAAACATTATAGTTAAATACTTTTAACACAATGTGTTTAAGGATAAAGGCAAAGGGTTCTGGCAATCTGCAGGAATTTTGAATCCCTACTAAGCAAAACAAAGGTTTTCTTCAGATGTATACATTCTGTTTCATTAGAAAGGAGCATTTAGAATTCACATTTTGTATTTTTAGTGGAAGGCTTTTACGTTTTTCGTCATTATATATATATATATATATATATATATATATATATATATATATATTCTTTCTGTTTTTGAATCTGTTTACTGGACAAGTATCTCAAATGTATCTTCCATATCACTTGTATAGTTCTCTTAAAAGTAAATTCTGCTTTTCTTTGACTCCACTAAAAATGTTCATTTTGTTATTTCACTTTAAATTCCTAAGCAGCTAATATTATTTCCTTTCTATATTGACACAATTACTCTATGTGACTTTCTGCTACCATTTCATGAAAGCCATAATACTTTGCCTCTATTGGATGCTAAATACTTTTCTAAGTTAATTTTTTTATTTACAAAGGTATGATTAGTTCAAAGACAGTACACTTTTTGCTACAATAATCTAATGCAACAGATAAAGGAATTGAACTTAATTTTAACATAATTTACTTGCATCTAATTTACTTACAACTAATATTTATTTTATCCCATATTTTAAAATATTAAATTATATTTTCATATACATTATTCTTATACTATTATTTTTATCCAACTAGATGTAAATATTTGCATGATAAAGTGGGGATAAAGACCCTATCATAAGCATGCAACCTATATTTGATGTGATAGAAGTACACACATGGCTTTTAACAACAGTGTTTCAACATAATTGGTTACCTGTCTTTTTAACTTATCATAAAGTTATAACATCTGACTAATATCAACATAGATAAACCTGTCAAACTAAATGATTTCTATATTTTAACAAATACACAATACACTCTTGCTTCAAATTTTATCCTATGTATTTAACCTATAATCAAGTTATCCTTTGAACTTTTGTTTTTATCACCAACAGACATTTGATTTGGATCTTGAAATTTATAGACTAACCAATTAAATATATAAAATCGCCTTTTAATTAATGAAGAAAAGTTCAAATCATAATTTATTTAGCAGGAAATTTATGTTGGCATGAACTAAATTGAATATTCTGGTGTATTGTAAAATAAACATAAGTTTTTATAAGTGCTCAAATTATTTTCAGAACATCCAAAGTTACTTAATCACTCAATAAATGGGATTTATAAATGTTAAAAATATACTTCTTCTCACTATAGTGTACTAAGTTTCAAAGACACAGCAAAACTGAGAATGTGTAACTTTTGATTCATATAGAACTTTTGATTCATACTAAGAACAAAGTAGATAATTTAGTTCAATTAAAAAATCGCTTTGTTTGACTGTTACCATGCACTCAGATTAATCTATTGTTAAGCAGCTTTGGTTTCACAATGAGTATCTGTTCAAATAGATATACGGAGAAAACAGGCAAAACATATCTATACTTCAAAGTCAGGATGGTGGTGTGGTGGTTGTCTAGGGTGGCAGGGGGCAGGAGATTATAATTGTCAAATAAGCACAAGGGGCTGATTGAATGTTAAATATGTTCAGTTTCTTGATCTGGGTTTGGTTATATAGACACTTTTTTACTTCATAAAATTCATTGATATGCACACCTCTCTATAGGCAGGCTATCTTCAATAAATATTAAAACTATTTTGCATCAGAAGATTGTAATTAAATGGATTAAAATATAAAGAATATATATCTTTGTAAGGTAAAGTTCATCCAACATTATTATGCCTGTTTCACAGATTTTATTACTAACCGAATTAACTTCCAGTAAGATATTAATACTCATGTCTTTAAAAAATTATTTATTCAATTATGCTTCTTGTTCAATGACTACTGATATTGTCATATTAAAAATGAGAAAATCCTGAGCAAGTCTAACTATTTAAATATATTTAGGTTAGCATTTCATAAAATTAATTGTCTCTTGGGTACATATCCCCATGTTCTCTATTTATACCTAGAAAAATTCAAATTTTTAAATATAAACTTTGGAAAACACTGTACTTTTGAAAACTTTCTGAAAGTTCCCTAGTAAGAAACAAGCTATAGAGTAGCTTTTATCCCCCTCCTGCCTTAAAGGCTCTTATTGAATGCAATTTGGTTTTCCATCAATGGCATATAATGACAGACACCATGGATGACTCCAGACAAAGTAAGCCTTACCTTTTGTAACTAATTGTTGTAATTCTGGTCCTCAGACTCAACTGTAAATTTTATTTTCTATAAATCAAATTTAGTCTTTGACTCTGAATCACTCTTCAGTTGCATCTTTTAAAAAGCTAGACCTCAGGAGGAGGACAAGATGGTGAGTGGAGAGGAGGTCCCTAAAGCCTCTCTCAGAAAACACAATTGAACAGCCACCCAGGAGCCAAGAAAGAGGACCCTGGGTGACAAAAAAAGGCAGCTGAGACATCCACGCATTGCAAGTTAACACCTAAGGGTTGGAGAGAAAGGGGCGAGCAGGAGAGAGGAAAGGGAGCAAAGACTGATCGCAACAGGACCTGATCATGGCTGGCTGCAGTGCATGGGAGGGGAGAAGCCAAGAGGCGACAAGAGGAAAAGCCCTAGCAAAGCAGCAGAACAGTGGGAGTCCATTGGGGAGCTAGGCTGGGGAGCTGGAATTTGGAGCAGTGAGTTGGAGACAGAACTTGGGAGCCAGCCTCTGGAACTCTTGAGTGGTTGTAGAGCTGAGCAAGGACTCTGAACTGCAGAGACGACATCTTGGCTCTAGGCTCCCTTGGGACCCACAGCGCAGGCACACGCGGCTCCTGCACAGGGTTGCGACTCCCCATTCAGGCCCACTGCGGAGGAGGACTGGCTGCCTGCACGGGCGTGCGCGGCTCCTGCGGCTCCCATTCCAGGCCTGCTGCGGAGGTGGGCCGGCTGCCTTCCTACCGCGGGGTCAGACCCACAGTTTCGGACTTGTGTGCATGACTGCTTACGTGCCCCTGGGTCCTAAAAGCAGTGCGAGCCCACAGAATCTGCCCCAACATTTGGCCACGGAAGCAGGCCCAGGAAGAAAGGCAGATTTGATAGCATTTGCCCCAGTCAGCAGGAGCAGCCTTGGCCCGCATCACCCAGCTTCCCCAGCATAAGGCAGAAGGTGGAGCTGCCCCAGTGTGACTTTTGTTGACCTCTCCCCTTTCCTACAACCTCCCCAACCAAATAACTAACTAGAGGAAGTGGAGTGACCATGATAGATGCGTACCGCCTCCAAACGTAGCAGGAGACCAGAAATAAGAAATAAACAACCCCTCTCCTTCCCAAAACTTGCCCCCCAACTACCACCTCATGTCTGCCCTACAGCAAGACACCACAAAAGTACCAATCTGGGCTCCTGGGCACTACTGAACATAATACCCTTATGTCAAAGAGGAAGAACCCAGCAGACAGGATGAATTCCTTAAAAACTAAAATGCCTCAGAAAGAACAGGAAATTTATCAAGACAACTTCTTGGACCTAGAAGTTTCCGAATTAAGAGACAGAGAATTTAAAGTAGCCATTCTAAAGGCTGTGAGAGAAATGAAAACATACTGGCAGATCATCATGGCCGAGATAAACAACATAAAAAACCACATGAATAACATAAAAAAGGAACTCCATGAACAAAAGGAACAATTTAACAAATTCAAAACATAAGGAAGATTGAGATGGAAATGCGAGAGATAAATAATACAATAAAAGAAGTGAGAAATGAAATAGCTGCCATAGGAATGGAGGCAGAATTAGTGATATCGAAGATCAAAACATGGAAACAGCTAAGAAACAGGAAGAGAGGGAATATAGAACCAAAAAGATTGAAAGAACTCTGCAAGAACTATCTGACTCCATGAGACAAAACAACATCAGGATAATAGGAATAGAAGAAGGGGTAGAGCATTCTACAGAGAGCATACTCAAACAAATAGTAGATGAGAACTTTCCAAACCTATGGAAAGATCTGGAACCTTAAGTGCAAGAAGAAAACAGGTCCTGGATAGGCTCCTAGATACCTGGAGCCTAACAGATCTCCAAGACACATGGTACTAAAGATGACCAAAACTAAAGACAAAGAGACAATCCTCAAGGCAGTCAGGGAAAAAAGAACTATAACCTTTAGAGGAAAACCCATCAGACTGGCATCAGATTTCTCAGCAGAAACTCTGCAAGCCAGGAGGGAGTGGAATCCAATATTCAAAAATTTTAAAGACAGGAACTTACAGCCAAGAATAAATTATCCAGCAATATTATCTTTCAGATATGGAGGTGGAATAAAGACCTTCTCCAACACACAGAAGCTGAGGGAATTTGCCAGCACAAGGCCAGCACTCCAAGATATACTGAAGGAGGCTCTTCAACCTGAAAAAAAATCAGGAAAAATGGAACAAAATTGGGACAACAAGAAAGAAACAAAAATAAAAAAAGAACAAACAAAGAAATAAGTAATGGCCACAGTAAATCCTCACATATCAATCATCACTCTAAATGTTAATGGACTAAACTCACCAATAAAAAGACAACGAGTAGCACACTGGATTAAAAAACAGAAACCATCCATATGCTGTCTCCAAGAAACACACCTCAGTCATAAAGAGAAACACAGACTCAGAGTGAAAGGATGGGATACAATACTCCAAGCAAATGGTAACCAGAGAAAAGCAGGAGTGGCCATACTGATATCTGATGAAATAAACTTAAAGTTAAAAAAGATAGTAAAAGACAAGGATGGACATTACATAATGATAAAAGGCACAAAACAACAACAAGAAGACTTGACACTAATTAATATATATGCTCCCAAGCAGGATACACCAAAATATACAAAGAAACTACTAACAGATTTGAAAGGAGAAATTGATGAACACACAATTATTGTGGGAGACTTAAACACCCCGATAACAGCCATGGACAGATCATCCAAACAGAAAATAAATAAGGAAACATCAGCTCTAAATGACACATTACAGCAATTTTACTTAATTGACATTTACAGGATACTTCATCCAGCAAAAAGGGACTATTCCCTCTTTTCTAGTGCACATGGAACATTCTCAAGGATAGATCACATGTTGGGACACAAAAGTAGCCTCAGCAAATTCAAGAAGATCAAAATCATACCAAGTGTATTCTCAGACCACAAAGCTTCGAAATTGGAGATCAACTGTAAAAGGAAAGCAGAAAAAATTACATATACATGGAGATTAAACAACAGCTTATTAAAAAAGAACTGGATAAAAGAACAAATAAAATATGAGATTAAAAAATATATAGAAACTAATGACAATGAAAATACAACATATCAGAATTATTGGGACCCAGCGAAAGCAGTAATAAGAGGGAAATTTATATGACTACAGGCTTATCTTAAGAAACAAGAAAAATCACAAGTAAACATCTTAACACCCCATCTTAAAGAACTAGAAAAAGAAGAGCAGACAAAACCCAAAGTCAGCAGAAGGAAAGAATAAATATTAAAGCAGAGCTAAACCAATTAGAGAACAGAAGGACAGTAGAAAAAATTAATATTACGAAGAGCTGGTTCTTTGAGAAAGTCAACAAAATTGACAAACCCCTGGCGAGACTAATCAAAGGACGAAAGGAAAGGACACAAATATCCAAAATTAGAAATCAAAAGGGAGAAATTACCACTGATACCACAGAAATACAAAGAATTATAAGAAAATATTATGAAGAACTTTATGCCACTAAATTTAACAACCTAGAAGAAATGGACTAGTTTCTAGAAACTTATTGCCTACCTAGACTGAACCAAGAAGAACTGGATAATCTAAATAGACCAATTGATAGTGAAGAGATTAAGATGACTATCCATAATCTCCCTAAAGGCAAAAGCCCTGGACAAGATGGTTTCA
>PVJL010008572.1:0-65503 GCA_004026885.1 Lyroderma lyra
AAAGGAAAGGCTGGTGGCGGGAAGGTTTTATTGGGAAGCGGTGAAAAGCTGTGAGTAGCATTTCTGAGTTCGGGTCACTTTGGGGTCGGAGGCTGGGGAGACCAGGGAGGACGGGGTATGGGTTCTTTAACCCCTTGGGGAGAGGTTCTGGGGTAACTCTTGTTACCGCTTTGAAATGGCTAAACTTTCCTTTTTCTGCCTGACGGCGAGTCCAGTCTATCGCGGATCACTTTCTTCCACCAATACACTAGCAGGACAGAAACAGGGGCATCAGTTGTCGCCCAGTTTGGCTGGAACTCGGACCTTTAGGAGCACGTTCATTTGCCGACTAGTTTCTTTTTATCGCCAGCCTTTTCCAAGCTGCAAGCTTAGTCACCGAGGCCTGAATGTTGGCAGTCACTGGGAACCTGTAAGCCTAAGGGAGGGCATTTTAAAATTGCTGTTTCCTCTGTAACGGGGACAGGGAAGATGTGTGTCAGATTTAACTTGTGTCATTTTCTCTAGCAACAATGACCGGGTATGACACCGTAAAATATTTCCTGTGGATGCTGCCAAAAATTCAGAAACAGTATTAAGTAGACCAGTGAATCACAGTAGTGGTAATTTATGAAAGTTTATTGTTCACGCGCCAAAAAGACAGTTCCCGAACCAGGAGCACTCAAACCAAAACATGCGATGAAGCATAGGGCTGTATTGTTAAAGCAGCTTTATATAGGGTCCAGCAGAAGTAACACCCGGACTTGAGTTATGATTTTATTACAAAATCATAATCATATATGCTTATGATTTTGTAATAAAAGATTTGGTATAGACTACTGGCTCATAAAAAGGGGCTTTGTGTAACCTATAAGCACGTATGGTTATGATTTTCTAATAAAAGCATAACTCAAGTCTGGGCATTACTTCTGCTGGATTCTGTAGTGACAAGGCAGTGGCTGGTTATCTTCACAGTGATTTGTTATATTAACATTTTCTTAAATATGGGGAATTGGTTAGTGGTTGCCTCATATCAACCTTGGGAGACGGTTTGAATTTTGCTTATGATTTCCAGAAGTATAAATGAGAAATGACCCAGGTTATGTTTTTTTTATAAAATAAGCTAAATGAAGTTTTGCCTGTGTAAAGGCTGGACTCCCTTTGTTTTCTATTTTAAATGTCTAGCTATACCTCATACCTACAGACCTGCTTATACCTCATTAGTTTCTGAACATGTATTATGCTGAACTCTCTTAGTATTAAATCACATCATTTAGGGAAGGAGTTTATGAGCGGTTTTTTTTTTAAACACTATAATAGAAGGAGTTGTTTAAAATAGTGGTGAAAAATGGTTAAGATTATATTTTCACGAAGGCAGAGAAAGTCTCTCTTTTCAACTTCAGCAAACCTGAGTCTGCACTATCTGCAAAGCCTTTGCTAGGCTACATCCATACAAAGTTGGAGAGACTGAACTCCTACCCTGTGGGAGAAACTTACAGTTTAGAGAAGGAGAGTTACCACCAATTGGTGAGATGTTTTATAAAGATAAAGAATTGAAAGTCGGTTTACTTCCCTTCTTAAATATCTTTTAGTGATATGGCTATTCCAAATTCCTTAGCAAGGCAAAGAAGACCCTGCCTATTTTTTCAGCCTTGTGATGGCTTCAGAATTCTACATTAAAAGGGCCATAAGCTTAGCAGCAGTCTCGGTGAGGGTAGGGAGATACTGAAGCTACCTTTGGGAACATTCTAAATTGCACTCTTAAGTTTTAGTCACTCATAGGTAGGTATTCAGAATTCCTTCATACAAACCATGTTTTTTTCACCACTTCTGACCTTTTCAGGTTCTTGCCGTCTGAAATTTAACTCCAACTCCCCCAAGTCCCCCCCCACCTGCATAGAGTACTAATTCCTTTTTTAAGATTGAGCCTAAATTGGAACTCTTTAAAGGAAATATTCAATAAAAATGTTAAATAATTAATTTGAATATTTTCGTTGCTAGATTTTGCTTAATCTAGAACATTTGAATCTATACAATTTATTTATAAGATAGGTTCTATCCCAATTTTGCAGTAGGAGAAGAGGCTGAGAGGAACAGGGTGTGTAATTTTGCAAAAAAAATCACAATAATTTCATGCTGTAACTGTTTTCGACCTCAAATCCTGCTCTTTTTTGTTATATCACTGAATCTAGTGGATGTTTGTTAAGTGTTATTGACATTATACTTGTTCTTATATGATTATGTGACTTTGGACCTTTCTCCTAAACCTAAAGAATCTTCTGTAAAAATTAGTGTGGTAAGAACCATGTAGTCCTTATTTAAAAGATCACTGCATATATAATTTAATTTCTAACTTTTTGGTGCTTAGTCGTGACAGATTATAGTTGAGCACAGTCAACGATACTGTTTAAAAAAGTTATTGCTATGATTTTTCTTTCATTTTTAGAAACAAATTTGGATCTCCAATTCAGCTTTAGAATGGCATCTATTTCAGGTTAGTGGAAAAGATTATATTTCTTATTTATTCTGTTTCTATTTCTAATTGCATGTTCTTTGAAAAAAATATTTTGCTTTTCTCTGTATGTCCTTTCAACTTTTCTGTGATCCTTAAACTACTCTAAATAGAAGTCCTAATAGAAATAAAATAAATTTCAAAAATAATTGTTTAAAAGTTTCTGATTATAGAAATGGTATTTTTTTCAGATTTAAAAAAAAATTATGGTAAACATACATTACAAAATTTGTCATTTTAACTGTTTTTAAGCGTACAGTTCAGTGGCAGTAAATGCCTTCACGTTGTGTTCATTTATCACTAATATCCATTTCTAGAACTTTTTCTACTTCCCAAACTGAAACTCTGTATTCATTAAAAAATAATTCCAAGTTACCCCCTCCTCTGCAAACCTGGGTAACATTATTTTACTTTCTGTGAATTTGACTATATTCTAGGTACTTCATTTAAGTGGAATCATAGAATATTTGTCCTTTTGTGTCTAGAGTATTTCATTTGCTATGTTGTCTGTGAGGTTCATCCATTTTGTAACATGTATCTCTTTAAGGCTGAATTATTCCATTTTATGTATATACCAGCTTTTGTTTATCTGTTTGTCTGTCAGTGGACATTTGAGTTATTGTACCTTTTGGTTATTGTGAATGATGCTGCTATGAACATTGGTGTACAAATATCTTCGAGTCCTGCTTTCAATTCTTTTGGGTATATACCTAGAAATGAAATTGTTGGGTCACAAGGTATTTCTCTGTTTAATATTTTGAGTAACCATCATACTGCTTTCCATCATGGCTGTACCATTTTATATTCTCACCAGCAATGCATAAGGGTTCCTAAGAGAATATGTTTTTTGATAGAATTCTAGAAACTTCAAAATTATAAAGTAGAAAATGTAAATCACTTCTAATCTTACTGCTCAGATTAATACTGTAATATTTATTATTTTAAACAAAATTTTAAACAGTTTTTACATTGTTTTGTAACATGATTTTCAAAAACGTAATGTTAGTGTGGTAATGTAAACATACTGTTAAATTTTGTTGTAAAACTTCTAATACCTGCACTGTATTTTGTTGTTTTGAGTGACATTAAGTAAATAATGTCACTGAATCTTTTAGTGTTGAACTTTTATGCTGTTTCTGTTTTTAAAATGTAAAAAATGCCTCCTTGAACATCTTTGAATCGAAAGCTTTGTGTGCTTCTCTGATAATTTCCTTAAGATACATTACTGTAAGTGGAGTTATTTGAAGTATTTTTAAGGTATGAAAGAAAAACATCCATTCTACCTTTCCCAGGCAGATACTCTTGGTATTTTTTATGTAGTTCCATCTATTATTTGTTTCTATAAACTTGAACAGATTCCACTGTGCTTATTAGCAAGATCTTGGTGTTTATTCAGTCAAGAGGTAGATGGCAGGGCTGAGGCATGTATACCACGGTTATTTTTCAGTGTTTTGTAGGATTTAATGAGTATGGCCTTTGCTACATACTAGCTCTAATAGTAGGGTAATTAGATTAGGTTTTTTTTCAAACTTTAAGTAGTTTTCTTAAATGTGGGATACTCTTTCCCCCACCTCCCACGACTTTACAGTTTATTTTAATATAAATATGAAAAAATAATCAGGTAGGTTTGGCTTTGTCTCATGACTCATTCTCACAGTTTGAGGGTTCATAATAAACAGTAACAATTTAAGTTATATTAAATGCTAACCCAAGCAGAGGGCTTAAGAGAGGGTACTGAACCTCAATTCAGTTCAGTGTGGTTGTTTCTGGATTGCGTAGGTTATTCTGCTTAATAAGATTTCAAGCTTTATTAGTGGGATAGGACTTAGAAATAACTGAGCAATTAAATGGGTAATTTTTATTTAAGAAGAGATACTTACTTTGAATAAGTGCTTTCATAATATTGTATCACTTTCAAATAAATCTACTATTCTGTTCTTCCCACTTACTGAACTATATTTGAAATGCCTCTTGGAAATTGCCTTCAGACAGTTTGTTGCTTTGGGTCTGATCATGGTGACAAATCAGTGTTAACTTTAATTTGGGATGTTGCTAGAAAATGTGTTTTGCAGAATGGTACCTCCTGTGTATCAGTTCTAAGCTTAGGAGCATCGCAGTTGCAATCGCCATTCTGTGCCCTTGAGATACAGTTGCTGTAATAAGCCCTGTGCACTTGTAGTCCCTCTTCATTGTGGATTGTTGAAGTCATTCACTTGATTTTTCAATCTCATTTCCTATAGAAAAAGTCTTATGTGGTAAATGCCAGTGTTAGAGATTGTATAATATTGACCAAAAACATTAAAATACTCTGATTTATTACAACTAGTCATACTTGCTTATATTCTTAGTCAGTGAGGATTTTTGTCTATGGTATAATGATGGTGTAGCTGACTTTATAGCATGAGTTGACATTAACATCTCTGTCAGGTAGGGTTTGATCAGAGAAGCAGAAACACTACGAATGACATAAGGGATTTACTATAGTGGTTAAATTAAGGGAAGTGGATAAATTCTATTTGTATTGCCTGTGCATCTGGTACTGGGCCTGGAGTTGGCAGAAACAGGAGTGGAGAAGAGAAGGTGGGTATGTGATGGGGAATACAAAAACAAACTGCTACCTGTTTAGATGAACTTCTGTTTCTTAACCTGTATTAGTCTCTCATTGCCTCAAAGCCACCAATTCGGATGATGCAGGAAACATGTCGAAGAGCAGGTGAACTTCTACTGGAGTTGCATACAACTGGCTGAGAGTTCAGAGAAGCTGAAGGACGATAGGATCTGTAGGAGCTGCAGGCATAGCTCTTTCCCCAAGGATATTTGGCAGCTGTGGGAGTCATGGGCCCAGCTGCTGCCCCATGCCAGTGAGGTCACCACCTCTGACCTTACACTGAGACCTTCGTAAATACAGAAGAAGGGGCCACTGCTTCACTTCCACCTTCCAACTCTCTAGCAAAGTTCTCTTTGCCTTAACCTAGAACTATGCAGGGAAGGAATTCTGGGAAATATAGCTCTAGCTTAGCTAAGTTATCACAGTGCAAAGCCACCAGACTCTACCCCTTGCCTGCATGGCACCCAGAGCACATAGATTACTTTTTAAATTTAATCATACTTAACTTCCAAATAAAGGAAATAGCAAAATCATGCTTCTGCCTATCATGAACAACTATCCCTTGTACAACCACATACACACTAATCCTCTTCCCGGAAGAGGGCACAAATTCTCTTGTCTTTTGAGGGTGGTGGTTCCTCTTTTTGCTGAATTACATCCTCCTTGATAGTCCTCTAACCTAAAATCCTGAGATACGAAGTTAGCTACCATTAACACATTTTAGATGTTAGAGGAATAGGTCAATAGACACACACACACCACCACCACCAACAACAACAACAACCACCACCACCAACCACAAACAGAAAACTTCACCAAGGATGAAAAGCCCAAACTTGGCTTATATACAAATACCAAAATAAGGAAGAAATGCTCAGGGGTATTACAGTTCTAGTTTCTCACATGGTCATGTGGACAGAGCTGTAATTTTAAAACTTTCTTCTTCAGCTGCCCATTCCATGTCCCTTTGCTCCCAGCAAGCACCTCACCTGGTCAAGGATCCTTGCCTAGATCCTTGCTTTAGCAGTTTGCCTGTATTTGGTTTTTGTAGTTTCCCATTAACATTAATCACAGGGCATTGGCATAGCAAAAGACAACCTAGAGGATTCCCTACATTCCAGACATATTCCTTATTACCTCTGTAGTGTCAAGCAATCCAGTTTTTCTTTAATCGTCAGGATCACTTACCCTAGCCAGCATAGTAATCCCTTTCTTTGCCTGTTGATTTACTGGCATGAGGAACCCAAAGTGCCCAACAGGCAGTCAACTTGCAGTTAAATGGAACCATTGTATTTTACTCTAGTAGAAACATTTCTTCCTTGCTAACTAAGATCTCTGGACCAGCAGAGTCCAAAGTTTCAGGGATGGGAAGCAAACATTTTACTAGTGGATCACTTAATAGTAAGAGCAGCCATTCCCATTTCCACCCCTGAACTCCAGGCCCCTGAATGCTGCCAATAGAAGACACAGCACTGTTTTGGTGAGTAAGGGCAGTTGTCCTAGCTTCCACTTGGTCTTTCCAATTGTAACAGTCCTTACTTAAGGGCCAGGGACCAATGTGTAGATGCAGCCAGTTGGTAAATACAAAGTCTGACCATTAAGTTCACGAACTGATCTAGAAAGAAGTGCTACATACCGACCTCATTGCTGAATATCACTACTGTCACCTTCGAAGTACTCCCTTGGGAAGCTGTGCACCGACACCAGCACCTAGTCCACCCTTTGGAGTGTTTTCTGGAATGGCCATCAGAGCTGAAGTTGTATGCCCCTTGATGTACTGAATGTTATCAAAATGTCTTCCTTTCAATATTTCCCTTCGGGTAAAGAAAAACGTCACTGGGGTCCAGATCAGGTGAGTAGGGCAGGTGTTCCAATAGTTATGTGTGTGCTGGCTAAAAACTCCCTCAGACAGTGCCATGTGAGCTGGTGCATTGTTGCCATGAGTTGTGGCGAAAAGTTCAGGTCATTTTTATCTGAATTTTTCATGCAGCCTTTTCAGCACTTCTAATTAGTAAACACTTGGTTGACTGTTTGTCCCATTGGTACAAATTCATATTGAACAATTCCTCTGATGTCAAAAAAGGTTAGCAGCATTGTTTTAACTCTTGATTTGGACTGATAGAACATTTTTTGGTTGTGGAGAACTGGCTGGCTTCCATTGTGCACTTCATGTTTTGTTTCAGGGTCGTATCGGTACACCCATGTTTCATCACCAGTGATTATACAGCCCAACACATCGTCTTGCTTCTCCAAAAGGACTTGGAAAACCTCAATTCTCCTTTGCTTTTGTTCATTGGTGAATTCCTTCGGGACCATTTTTGCACACACCTTTCTCATGCCAAGATTTTCAGCTAAGGTTTTCCTAATTGTTTCTCTATTAATGTTTACTTGGTCTGCTATGCTTCTCACGGTCAGCCAAAGATTTTGATGCATAATTCGACAAATTTTTGCAATGTTTTTGTCATTTCTGCTCGTTATTGACTGCCCTGATCTCTTCATCAGTGACTCTTTCTCTCCCCTCAGAAAAACGTTTAATCCATTTGTACACTGCTGTTTTCTTCATGGCATTATCCCCATAAACTTGGACTAACATGTCCTTGATTTCACCTTTATTCTTGCCAACTTTAACAAGAAATTAGTGTTTGTTTTTTGCTCTAATTCAAGCTCCGACATTCTCGCGTCGGCACACACAAAACCATGCAACAATAATGAATGCCACTCAGCAAGACACCACCACATGTCAAAACAAACACAGCTGTGAGACACAGATACACCAGGTTATGAAACCTTACCGAATTGTTTGTACAGTGCTGCCAGCGTAAGTGCATGGTGGCAAGTTTGCAAACTTAATTGTCAGGCCCGGTGTATCTGTTCTAATTATGCGTCATGGGACTGAGAAAATAACCGCAGTGAGATGGACCTGAGTGAAAACTGCATCGATCGCCTGACTTGCATTTCAGCCCATACTCTGACTGTTGGATCACCCTGGCATTTTAGTTCTCTAGGAATTATCAGTTCAGAACTAATGTTTGGTCATTTCTGAAAAATTACTTTTCTTTCCTCAGTACATAATTACCCTGATTAGTTTATCTGGAGAGCCTAGTGGGGAGATTTACAACATATATTTTTAGTTGTATAAGTAGAGTCCTTCCTCAACCTTCACTTTATTCAAGGGACTCTGGGATTATAAATTGGTTCATTTCTGGGAATTGGTTAAAGGACTGTGACTATGTTGTGATGACTCAAATCACACTTACATTCACCAGAATCAGGGCTTTGCATTCTACCTGTGCACATCGGGTCGTCTGTTTCTCTCAGGACATCATGATGAACTAGCCAGTGCCAAAGCTCTCTGGGTCTCACTGTTCTCGTTACTGCTTTGCTCTGTTGCCCATTATGGCAATCATACCTATTTTTGCTTTGGTGATGAATTGCCATCATTTAGCCCCTATATCTTAGAATCTGTTATTCTCATTGATTCAATTAGTCTAGTTCAAAGGTACTGCTTCCCACTGTCATTCCCAGCTGTCAGAGAACAGCCACTCCAGAATTCCTCAAGGGTGTGAGGCTCCCCTTCTTAATGTGTTTCTCACAGTCTTGGTGAAGGGAGTGTCCTCCGCATATCCTGGGGGACAGCAAGAAAGTGGATGATCAGTTACCTGACAGTCTGCTGTAGCACCCCCATCTCCCCGAACCTCTGTGTCCCCTCCTTTAGAGTATACTCAGAAAGTTCTAGTCCTTCCACTTCATTGGGACCTACACTTGTGTCATTCCATGCAGCTTTCTGATATTTATCTGTGGGGCCCTGTTTCTGGCAATATACTGAATAAATTATTAGAGCCATCCTGGCCACTGTTTTAGCATGCTAAAGTCAAAATTTCTTACCGAGTCCATACCAACAAATTTAGCTTCATTCAATATTGTATTCCGTCCAGCCTGATTTAGTACCCTTGGGATCTGTTCCCATGTATATTGCCTAGGTTTCTGGTATATATATTGGCAAATGCAAGTCTTTTGGTGTATAATATTTCATGTCTTCTCGTGGTTAGCACTTTTGTATCTCATCCTCTAGAGCTTCCTGGGTCTTAAAGCACTGAGAGGGTAGTTGGGGAGGATCCTTAAGACGATTAGCAATCCCTTGTAAGGCAACTCTCAGGAAAGACCATTTCAAGTATTTCAGGCAGGAGGAGGCTGTTTCAGAAAGTGGAGGAAGTGCAAACGACACTTTGCAGAATTTAGTGACTGAAGGTCCCTGCTTCATTGGAATCTGCCCAGATGTTCCCATCTCAATTTCAGAGTCTCACTCCTTCCTAACCAATGTTTTAACTTTAATAGGAGTCCCTGCAATGTTGGGAATTCAATTTGCATTGTATTTTGGCCACCTGCAGGGTTTAGCCTTAGGGTTTGTATTCACTAATTTTGGCCTTGTAGCTGTAGGAGATAACATTTCTTTTAGGACAATCAGAAACTTTGAGGTCCTTTTAGACAAATTCTGCATTCCTCTCCCAATATCTCCAGCATATTTTGAAGCAACCAATCAACCCCATTATTTTCACCAAAATGTTCTGTGATAGGAAACACTTGGTCACCCAGAGACTGGACTTCTCTAGATACTGAGTTCTGCTATCTATGGACTATTAATTTAAATAACTTTGTCTACTGCATGACATGGAATATAACTGTCCCTTTTATCACTGCAAACAAGGATCATTAAATGTCTTTAATCAGATCAGAGACCCAGTTCCAGGTGGCCCAGAAGCAGTACAGAGAACTCACCCTTAAGTTTCTGTTCATCTGGAACTGCACTGGGTATTGGTTAGGGTTCAGTCAGATAAAAGGGATTTATTCCAAGGATTAGTCCCTACATGGTCCCTGGAGCTAGTTTAGCAGTCTGTTGTTGGTCCTGAGGTCATTGGTGCCAGCATTAGTGACAGGAAGATGGATGTGAAGTGTGGGCAGGTCAGGATGAGCTGAAACCCACAAGGACAAAGTGGAGCCCACTTGCTTCTCACTGGGACTCGTTGGTGTGTCATTGCCTACAAGGCTCTGACTTCCAGGATGATGGTACCCTGCAGAAGAGCTGGTGCACGTGCCACAAAGAGTTACACATGAATTTGGCCAAGGATTCAGAGCAGCTGTGGGCCAAGGAGTTGCCCCAAGGACATTCAGCAGGCGCTGGAGGGACTGGCTTCTGCTCCATGCCAGCAAAGTGAGCCAGCAGATCTGACAACATGAGTGAGCTACAGTAGCATCTGACCTTCTGCCAACCATTGAATGTAAATCTGCCTGCTGTTTCATTTCCACCTTCCAAATTTCATGCAGAGTTCAGGGAAGGGAATTCTGGCAGTTGGTACAATACAAAGTCACCGTAATATCCTATTTTAAATAGTAACCATAAGATTTTATCTCATGAAAAGACATTAAAAGTGGACAGTGAATAATGCAGGTAGATGTTTTGGAAAGCACCAAGGACGTCTTTAAAATTTTCTAGCTTTGATTGATGTGCTGTCCAAAGGAATCTCGCTTTGACCTCGTCTGACTAGAATCATACATTCACACTGCTGTATAAATTATTATAGTTGTGATGGAGTTGTAATGCCAATTCCAGCAGTGCACCGATTTCTCTTTTTCCTTCACCTTGTTTTTATAATCAGTGAATCCTTATCATGCTACCATGTGAGCCCAAATGCGAATGTTTCTGTGAAATAATAGTTAAGAAGTTAGGGGATTACTTTCAAATAGCTTTCTTTTGCTTCAAAGTCTGGTCACTAAATGATTTAGGAGATTGTTGGACCACTGCCTTAGAACATAGTTAAAATAATTATCATTTATTAAATTCTTAACTGTTTACCAAATACTGTGTCAAGAACTTTTAGTATGTTATTTCATTTTTTTATAACAGTGCTATGAAACCTAGGTATTATCCCCATTTTACAGATTGGAAAATGGAGACTCAGTTAAATGCCTTGCCTGAGGTCACTCAACAGGTAAGAGAAAGATCTGAGATTAAACTGAGGTCTCTGTGACTCCAAAACAAATATTAACCATTCTGCTAAATTCCTGTAAGTTTGTCTGTTTTGGATGGTGAGGAATAATTAAAAACTAAATAGGAAAACTTAAAATTGGAATTGACTTTGTGTAGTTGTATCTTTTTTCTTCTCTCATAGCTCTAACTGAGGAATTGGATTCTGTAACCCATGAGCTACAGGCAGTAGACATTCAAATTCAAGAACTTCTAGAAAGACAACAAGAGCTTACTCAGAAGAAAAACACCCTAACAAACAGAATAAAGCAATGTTTAGAGGATTCTGAAGCTGGGAAAAGCAATGAGTGTGATTCTTCACCTGCCTCTTGGAATAAAGGTTTGCTCTTGTTTTCTTCTTTGCTAGTTTTTTCTTCTCGCTTTTTAAAAACTGGAGTCAAATCATTGTGCCTGGATCAGTCTTTCCAGTAGGCTTAGAGGTGAAACTGGCTGTGCCATAGGCGGCATGGGAAACTTGTAGGCACACCATTCTTTACCCATGTTTCATAGGCTTTTTGAAATAAGCTTTTATTGTTTAGACTTTACTGTTTTTTTCCAGATAGGGTTTTAACAACATTAATCAGTGCTTGAAAGAATAAGACATTTATTTTAAGTAAATTTTCATTAGACAAAATTAAACAATTAAGAAAAACATTCAAACTTCTTGTCAAAGTCTAGTTCATTTTCCTGCCCTGGTGAACAAAAAAGATTCAAGATCTTGCCAAGTATCATGTGTATCATTAATTATAATGGAATTCAATTGTAACTCTAGAAGAGAATTCTGTAACTCTAGAAAAAATTGCAGTGTTTTTGTGGACCTCGTTTTCCATTGATTCAATTCTAAAAATAAAAATATTTACACCAGAAATTCCAGCTAATTGTTAACTTTGTTAATGATATTTGAGCTTTTTTATGATACTTTTAATTTCTTGGTCAACATTCCGACTGCTTTTCAAATATCTGGGCACCTTCTGTGTAGATTAATTCTTAACTGGCAAATGCTTTCATTTTTCCTGATGTACTGTTTCTTACGATATTTCGTTAAATTTGTTTTTGCTTAGCTTAGTGAATTAATACAAAATTGTTAATTATGAAAGTTAAATTATCCATTCTGTTAAAAATCATATATATTCATCTGATTCTTCTGTATTATAAAATCAGTCATTTATGTTTCCTGATTAGTTTTAATATATTTAGCTTCAATTTCTCTCTCTAGATTTTCCATGGTCTGATAAAGTTAAAGATGTTCTGCAAAATGTCTTTAAACTGGAGATATTCAGACCGCTTCAGCTTGAAACTATTAATGTAACAATGTCCGGAAAGGATGTATTTCTTGTTATGCCTACGGGAGGTGGAAAGAGCTTGTGCTATCAGTTACCAGCATTGTGTTCAGATGGTATGTATGATATAATGAAGACTCATTTTAAGTTGAGGAAGTATCATTTCTCTTAATGTATTTTTAAGTCTTTAAAAAATAATTTCTAACCATTACTTCAGTAAAAATTGAAGTAGATTTAAAAAGTTTACCTTTACATTAATAGACATTTAAAAGGTTCACTTAAAGAGGGGTATTAAAGATGTTGAGAGTAGTTTATTCTTTTATTTGGTTCCTGTTATATAATTGAAATCATGTTGTAGGAGAATAAGTACTGGGAAATCGGTGAACCTGGATTCTAGACCCAGATGTCTGCCGTGGTGTTAGGCACTGGGGAGAGCAAAATGACGTGGTCCAAGTTTTCAGAGCGCAAGACTGGAGTACAGCCCTTTCTCAAATTTAACGTGTGTAAGAATCATCTGGTGATCTAATTAACCTGCAGATTCTGATTTACGAGGGCTGTCGAGAAACTATCCAGCCATGAGAAAGAGAGGCATTTATGGCTGGATTTTTATCTGGACAGCCCTCATATGTGAGACTCAAGATGTTGCATTTCTAGCAGACTCCCAGAGCTGATGCTTCCAGGAACTACCATGGGGAGAGAGTAGGGCTCGGCACACTTTTCCTTGACGACCAAGTCAATAAATACAGGCTTGGTAGTTAGTATGGTCTCTGTGGCAACTACTGAACTCTGCCATTGAACAGTGAAGCCGCCATAGACAATATATAAACAACTGGATGAGGCTGTGATCCATTAAAACTTTATTTACAAAATCAAGCAGCCATCCTTTAGTTTCTTGATCCCTGGTCTCCAGAATACAGGTAATTACAAGCAATTGCATTAAGGGTTTTGTGATAAAGTTTTTAATAAGGAATTACGTCAGCACAAAGATCTGATCCAGGGGCTGTCAGGGAAGGCTGTCCTGAGGAAGTGGCATTTGAACTAAAAGCTAAAGGATAAATAGGTTAAAAAAAAAAAAAAAAAGACAGTGGAGCAAGGAAGAGTGTTGATGTAAGGTAACAATATTTGTGAGAGCCCAGAAGTAAGAGAGAACATGATTGGTAATGATTGGTATGGTGTTCTCAGTAACCTGGAAGAATTTCAGTGTATCAGGCAATGAGGGGCAGACATACAGAAAGAGTCATAAAAGATATTTTTAAAACTTATCCTTAAATTATTGGGAAGCCATTGAAAAGTTTTATACAGATAAAAGACTTGTCAGACCTTTGGTTTAGATGGTTCATTTCAGCAGATGGAGGAATTGCAGACATTCTTAGAAGATAGATTCAGTAGGACTTGGTATTCATTGGTAGGTAGGAGATGCTATAGTCTAGAACAGGATATCCAACCTTTTGGCTTCCCTGGGCCACATTGGAAGAATTGTCTTGGACCACACATACAATACACACACATACAATAACACTCACAATAACTGATGAGCTCAAAAAAGGTCCGTGCATAATTTTCGTAATGTTTTAAGAAAGTTTAAGAAATTGTGTTGGGCAGCATTCACAGCCATCTGGGCCGCATGCAGTCTGTGGGTCACAGGTTGGACAAGCTTGGTCTAGAATGATGCCTTAATTTTTGGCTGAGACAAATGGTGACTGAGATGGTACATTGGAGAAAAAAATTTGGGGAATAGTGAGAGAGAGAAGATAATGAATTAGATTTGGGACACGTTGAATTTATGATGCCTACAAGACATCCTGGTGGAGTTGCCTTGTAAGTAGGAGGATGTTTGGGTGGAAAACTTGGATCTGAGAGGTTGAGTTAGCTGAGATGGAGGCTGGTAGTGTGGAGATGGCAACTGAAGCAATGAGACTGAGTTACATCATCCAGGTCAGCATAAGACAAGCAGCCTAGAACAGGAATCAGAAAGCCAGGAGTTTAGGGATAAACAGAAAGAGGGCCTTGCCAAGAAGGTTGAGAAGAACAGTGAAGTGTTGGAGGATAATCAGCGAATTTGGTGCTACTAGCAGCCTAGGGGAGGGAGTATTTCAAGGAGGGCTATTGGCAAAAGGTCAAATAAGGACTTAACAATTTCATTGAGTTTCGTGACAAGGGACTCATCTATGACCTTGGCTAGAGCAGTATCAGTGAAATGGTTGGGCGGAAACCAAATAGTAATGGTTTGGAAGTGAGTAGGGGTTGAAGAGGTGGAACTAGTGAATGGGACACTCTTTGGAAAGAATGGCTATGAAGGGGAAATAGAAGTCCCTAAATTAAGTGTCCAGGGCTTTTTCAAAGATAAGGGAGACTAGACCCTGTTTAAATGTAGTGAGAATGTGCCAGTAATGAAGGAGAAGGTGAAAATATGGAGAGAGAATAATTGAGAGGACAAAGGCTCTGGTAAGGTCTTAATCCGAGTATGTTTTTCAAGTGGGTCTGCCCTCTGCGTAAGGTTATTTTATTTTATTTTATTTTATTTTATTTTATTTTATTTTATTTATTTATTTTTGTATGTGGGTAGCTCCCTGGCTGGGAATCAAACCCAGGCCGCAGCACTGACAGCGCCAGCGCCGAAGCCTTAAGCCACTACACCACCAGGGGACTCCCTGCGTAAGGTTATTTTAAGGAACATACTATAGAAACATAAAGTCATGTTTTAAACAATGTAGAATAGCTTTTGCAAGCAGTCAGCAATTTTAAGTATAAGAGAAAGTGGATATATTACAGAACTTCATTAGTCATTAAACTTCACTGGTTTCTACTCAGAATAAATTAATCTGGTGTATTAAGTAGAAGAATACTCACATAACTGTAATTTTTAATACAGGTTGCTATATTTAAAAAAAATTTTTCCCTTGGAAAGCTTTGGAGTAACTTTTCTCTGATGTAACTGGGTAGTATTTGACTTGATTTATGTTATTTTTACCAAGATTACCAATACTGATTGTTAACAATGATGCAAAGAGAACTGACGCTGGGTGGTGAACACATAATGCAACACAGAGACAATGTACTGTAGAAATGTACCCCTGGAACCCATGTAATTCTTGTTAACCACTGTCACCCCAGTAAGTCTAACAATTAAAAAAATTTAGCATGATAATATCAGTATTTTTATAGGACTGAATAAGGGAAGCGATTTCGGTTTAATCTTATATGTGCTTATTAGGCTTATGGTCATCTATTCATATCTTCCTCCTTCATTAATTGAGTGTAAGAAATAGATGGTATATTGCTAAAGTTGCACTGAAAATTAGTCTGAATAGGTGGGTAGTTCCCATAAATTATGTTAAAGCAGGTGAATGGTCAAAACTTATTCTGGTGGTGGTATAAAATTTAAAGTAGATTTTTTTTCTCTCTTAGGTTTTACACTCGTGATTTGCCCATTGATCTCTCTCATGGAGGACCAATTAATGATTTTAAAACAATTAGACATTTCAGCTACCATGTTAAATGCTTCTAGTTCTAAGGTATGCTTCTGTAGCTCTTTTTTTTTTTTAAACTCTTCACTGAAATAAGAGCCTTGGCCAGAATTGAGTCACTTATAAAATTATAAACTGGTAAGTACTTATATCAGGAATTGCAAACTACTGCTCATGAACTAGTTCTCACTCACTGCCTGCTTTGTGTGTTTTGTGAGTTAAGGTTGGTTTTTATATTTTTAAATGGAAAAAAAAAATGTGAAGTGTTAAAATTATATGAGATTTATATTTCAGTATCCATAAATAAAGTTATATTGGAACACAACTATGCACATTCATTTACATGTAGTCTATGACTTTTCACACTGTAACAGCAGAGTTAGGTAGTTGTGATAGTTAAGACCATATGGCCCACAAAGCCTAATATTTACTCTCTGTCACTTTATAGGAAATGTTTGCTGACCTGTTTTATATTACCCATTATAAAATAGTAGGCAATAATAATTGTGCAGTAATAATTAAATTAAAGAAATGAATTGCTAACAAGATACCCTACCCTGGTGGAATTTCTCGTTTGAGAGTAGACTCTTACCCTCTCTGTAGAATAAAGCATTTCCCAGCTATTCTTTTTTAAAAGGATGTTATTAAAATTTTCAAAAGTATAAAAAAGTAGAGAATACTATAAAAATGTACCTGTTAAGCACCTTTAACAGTTATCAACATGTGGCCAATCTTTCTTCATCTATCTACCCCCAGTTTTTCCTACCTCCTTCCACTTGGTTTATTTATTTGAAACAAATCCCAGACATTGTATCATTTCAGTTTTAACTTCTTCAGTTTGTATCTCTTTTTAAAAAGATAAAGCCATCATTACACCTAAAATATTTAGTATCAGTTCCTTAAGCCTGTGGAGGTCAAGGCTTATCTGAGAGATATAAACTCTTTTGCTGTAATTTTTATGACTGTGACCTCATCAGGGTTAAAGTCATCAAATAAAAATATTCATATTTCTGTGTCTCATCAGATATTATGTTTTTTTAAATCATGGTCCAGATGAGATTCATGTATTATGTTGTATTTGGTTGATATAGCTATAGTTTTTCTTTTATTTCTTTTTTGTTTCTTGTGCAAATAATTTGTTGAAGAAACTGAGTTCTTTGTTCTGTATTTTCCTACAGTCTGGATTTTCCTGATTATATCCTTGCAACTTGTTTCTTTTAGTTAGATCTAAAAGCCTGATTGGATTTAGATTTGGATTTTTTTTTCCCAGGAAAATTTCCATGGCATCACTAAGGAGTTACATAATACCTGATTATTTTTTTGTGACATTAATTAAGCTATCAGCTATTCATCTAATGGTTTTAGCAGCCACTGATGATTATTGCTTACTTTAGATCTGTTATTTAATTGGGGGTTATAAAATGATTCATGATTTTATCACTCCATGTATTAGCTAGACCAAGCTTGTCCACCCTGTGGCCCAGGATGGCTTTGTATATGGCCCAACACAAATTCGTAAACTTTCTTAAGACATTATGAAAATTATGCACAGACCAGTGTATTTTATGTGGGGCCCAAGACAATTCTTCTTCTTCCAGTGTGGCCCAGGGAAGCCAAAATATTGGACACCCTGAGCTAGACTTTTTCTATAAAGAACTTTTTCCTTATTAGTTAGTTCCCTTTACAGATTGAAAATTCTTTCCGTTTTTAGAAAGTGTCAGTTTTCAGCATTATCCAGAAGTGGTTAATAAGGTCTTTTTCTTCAAGTATCATTATAAACATGAATTTTAAACATATTTGATGTATTTTAATCCAGTTATTCTTTTTTTATGCTGAAATAGTCCCATTTTTGGGCCATGAGAGCCTATCTATTTAAATTGCCTCTTGAATAAGGCACTCCAGGCTCATTTTGCATATTTCCTCCCAGACCTTAAATCAGCCATATATCCAAGAAGGCTGGGCTCCTTTAGTTTTTCCCATATGTTTTTGTTTTATTTAAATTCTTGTATCATTATAACTGCTTTGTCATTCAATAGAATGAACATATGGAGAACTTTGCCTTCTAATACTGTACTTCCTTAAAACTGAAAAAGAGAGCAATTATATTTATATATATGTATATATACACACACACACACACATATATATATATGTGTGTGTATATATATAAATAGTTGGAAAGGTACAGATAAGTACAGGTTCATGCCATATCACTGCTGCTTGTAAAGTCAGGGAGAGAAAGGATAAATCAAGTTCAGTTTTCTGGTTGTTTTCCTTTTCACTAGTAGTTCAGAGAATGACAATAGAACTTCTTTTTAAACCATGCTTCTCTGCTTCTCTACTTATTCTGCCAGAAGTTCTAGTTGTTTTGTTTGTTTGTTTTTTGTTTGTTTTTTGCACCTGCCCATTTCTGAGGCTGTAGCCTTATGTTTGCTCTCCCTAACATTTCTGGGACATTTAGGTAATGTTTAATATACTTTGGCTGTTTTTTAACAAATTAGGAATAGCTCAGGGAGTTAAAACAATGGGACAATGAAAGCAGTTTTGACTTTCTCTTTCTATCACACTCACCATTGTTTCTTTTTCTTTTTTCTTTTTTTTTTTTGCATTAAAAAAATTCACACAGGAAACATCAAATTTAATTTGTGTAAAAAAATCAGAAATTATCTGAAAATACAGTGGAGCAAATTACTCCTGAAAAATAAATAGTATTGCATCCTGGTGATCACATTTATTGGAAGGGTTGGAGAAAAATAAAAATGCCATTTAGCTTAGAATTTGTGAGTTACCTGCAAATCACCTCATTTCAGGAGTTGCAGAATCCTTGGTCATTTCTTAGTATCAAAATACGCAAGTTTTTAAAAATATCTTCTGCATTTCAAGAGGCAATCATACAAAGTCTCCTGGTTTCCACACAGGATAAATTCTTTGTTTCAACCAGCTCTCAGTGGAGGGGCAATTAGTATTATACAATAATACCATTTACTCTGACAAAAGAATTGGAATATTCTGTTTTGTCAGTTTATATGTTTCTTCATCAATTGCCAGGGTAGTCATGGTTTCTTCCACTTTTCCCAGTATCATATTTAAATGTTGATCATTAGCATGTAATTTACCTTGAAGCTCTTTATCATTTCTCATTAAATTTGCTCATCCAGGTTGAGCCTGATGAGATCTAGGGGGGCTTCTGTGGTGTTGGTAGTTTGTTGCCGGTCCACATGGTCTGCCGTATTCTAAACCCTCACACCATTGTTTTTTTACACTTCTTTTGATTTTAATTAGGTGAGAAGGAAAAATATGACATCTAATGTGCGAAATATATAAAATAGTAACAGCATTAAGAACCTAATAACTGTTAACTAAGATTTATTTTTGTTCTATATATAACATAAATATGTATTTCATGTTATAAAATCTTAATTCAATGACTAAGTATGAGTAGATTTGATACCATCAAATTAAAGTAGCTAATCAAGAATAAATTGTACTCACATACATACATGTAGTGGTTATAAATATTAATATTAATAAAACTCCTTTATAATCATGCCTATTGAATTTAGCTCACACTTTGCCATTTATTATAAACAATTTAGAATTATGCCTTCATAGAATAAATGCTTATTGTAGTGTCTTGACATTCATTTCTTGTTCTCTTTTTGTCAAGTGATATTATTTTTTTTTTATCAGTAGTTTGGGTGTAGGTAAATAACTAAAATTCTCTTTGTATAGCTGCCATGCAGGTTAGGACTGGGACATGGTTTTAATTTTAATGAACTAAACTTCTGCTGTTAAAATGACCCAAGGCTATTGCTTTTGAGTAATGAATATCTTCACTTACCTCTTAGTATTATAGCCTGCTATCATTGTGTCTATTTTTCCTTTCAATAGAGTCATGTGAAATGGGTTCATGATGAAATGATAAATAAAAACTCCAAGCTAAAGCTAATTTATGTGACTCCAGAGAAAATTGCAAAAAGCAGAATGTTTATGTCAAGACTAGAGAAAGCCTATGAGGCAAGGAGACTGACGAGAATTGCTGTGGATGAGGTTCACTGCTGCAGTCACTGGGGTCATGATTTCAGACCTGGTATGTATGTTGTCTCTAGAAAACTTGATGCTAAGGAGTGTTTTCTTACTTAGCTTTTCATGATGGAAAAATCTCTATGTCCATTAAAATGATTCTCTCAGGTAGTTACCACTCATTTTCTCTTGCCTTAATATAAAGGGAACTAAGAGGCAGAATCTTTCATTTTTTACTCCTTCCACATAGTGTTTAGTCACATTGCCTTTATCCTTTGAAATGGATGTTAGCAAATACTGTGGTCTTCCATCTGTAGCTGTGAAGATTTACTGATCTCTAAGTTCTCCTTCACATGTGTTGAGGAATTTGCATCTGCTTCGTAGTTGTCTTCTTGTTCCGAGTGTCATTGTCATTCACTTCCAGACCTGTGTCCAGCGAACTCCTCAGTGGCAAAGCACTACGGAATATTTTAGTAACTTTTTTTCTTTACTCTTCCACCCTGATCCTGCCGTCATAGCTTGAAGCAGATTACTTGGACTTGTTCTATGCAAAAAAATCTTAAATTAAAATGTCCTGCTCCGTGATTTCAACCTGTTTTTGTTCTGAACCCGCTTTCACACTCATGTGGACCCCCTGGGTTCCTCTTTAAACCCTCCTCGTGTTTGTGCACAGCTCCAGTCCTCACATGACGCTCACTCTCTCTCCCATGCAAACTCTGTGGTGGCACCGCTTGGGTTACATTCCTCCTGGATCACCAGTCTGCTTAGGGCACTGTGCCAGACTGTGGTGCTGGATGCATCTGGGCTTCTGCTTTCTTCATTCCTGCTATGTACTAAACATTGTTGGAAATAAGTTGCATAACTGCATCAGCATCCACCTTAGTTCAGCTTTCATCATGCTCAGGTATTCTTTTACTTCACCCTATTTCATCTCCTTTATATTAATATATATTCTCCCAACAAATTTACGTTACGTCTCCTTTTTCATTTCTGATTTCATGTATTCGAGTCCTTCCTTTTTTTCTTGGTGAGTTTGGCTAAAAGTCCTGTCAGCTCTCCCAGTCAATTGAATCTCAAGTTTGTTCACTTCTCTGCGTCTGTACTGCTACCTCGCTGGGCTCCCTTCCACCAGTCTACTGCGATAGCTCCCGACCTAAGGCTGACTGCGGTCTGACGCTTCTGTAGTTCATTCTCCACACCGACCAAAGTGATCTTTTCTGCATTTTACTTTCCTTTCTAAACCACCCAGTACGTTTTCTTTGTATTTTGAATAAAATCCATATTCTTAACTGCGGTCCATAAGGCCATATGTGATCTGTCCCCTGTATGTCTCTGATTTCCTCTTCCTCCTCACTGGGTTTATCACTATGAGCATTTACCTTTCTTTAATAATAAGATGCCGACGGTTTACTCATTGTATGGTCTGGTTTCTGTGCTTGAATTCTGTAATAGTTCCATTTGTAAGGCATCCTTGTCTTGTTCACCACTTTTACATCCAGTGCCTAGAGACATGCTTGGCACCAGTAGAAAGCATTGGACACGTGTCTGTTGATGAATGGATGAATCTTGGACTCTCTCCTTTCCTCCCCCTTCCCTGTCCTACTAGTCACTAGGGCCTGTGCAGTTGTAGTTTTATTTTTCTAGTTACTCTTTTCTTTCTGATTTATCCTGTTTCATGCCTTATTTCATATTCTCTTTTGTTAGTTTTCTAATCTGTTGCTGCCGTCTTTCAACTGGTTTCCCTTTCTCTGGTCTTTTGCCTATTCCAGCCGCTCCTTGGCACTGCCACCAAAACATGATTTCTGAAACATAATCCTATTTATTTTCTTGTCTGCTTTAAAAACTGCATGATGACTCCTCATTTCCATTAGGATAAAGCTGCTTAGAATCAACTGACTATATTGTTCATAGTCTTAAACCTATCTTTCTATCTGTACCCCTCTGTGTGACAGTGTCAGTCAGGGTTCGGGCAGGCAAGCAGAGCCACTGTGAATATTAGGGGAGGAGGGATTTGTTTTATATTTTAGGAAGTAGACCTCCCATAATTGTGGGAGGAGCTGGGGAAGTGAAGGTCTGAAGGGGGAGTTGGAGGATGAGAGGAAAGTCACTGACTAGTTCTGAGGCATTGGTGGGGGAACAGCTGGAGCTTGCAGGGGAATCTGCAGCTGGCATAGCCAGTGCCCACAGAGCTGCAGAGGGGAAACCAGTGAGAGGTCTCAGGTAAGCTGTTTTCTCCCAGTAGCTGTTGCCTCTGTGGATCTGTTGCCGAGCATCTAGTAGGGCCTCCTGTTGACGAGCAGGGCCTCTGGTTGTGAGGAAGAGCTGATGGAGACATGAGAAAGAGCTAGGACGAGCTAGACCTGCCTGGGCCCCTCTGCACCTGTCTGTCAGCCCATCTGCCTGGAAAGACCTTCAGGAGTAATGGCAGCTGGCTGGTTCACTACTGCCTCCCATACTTGCTTTGAGTTCCTCTTTTGGGCCAGCCAGATCTAACTCAGAACCGTACAGAGAATATAGTTCCCCACTTACTGGAGTTGACAGTAGCTCCATCTAGCACATTACTAGATGGAGCCCCACTGAACTGCTTGCTGAGTAATTCCACATCCGTGTATCTGCAGTGTATGCGCTGTTTCCTCTGCCTGATGTTTTCTTCCCTTTCTAGTGAGCTTCTGCTCATTCTTCAAGACCCAACTCAAGTTTTAGCTCCTTGAAACCTTCACAGTTGCCAAGCAGTCACTGCCTCCTCTATAGTAGTCCTCTACCTTATTAGCATTTAGCAATTCTACCACATTTTTCACTTTTCTTCAAATAACTTAGGTACTTAAGGACAACTTATGTGGTCATTTAGATATATATGGCAAAGATGACCCCAGAATGGTTCCCCTTAAATAGGTTGTACAAAAAGCAGTGTTCTCATCAACCTTTTTCTGGTCTGAACTTGCCACTCTTGGACGCTTCTGGTGATCGAGGGCTTTTGGCTGGTGGCCTCTTTTATCTCTTGTCAGTTGTAATAGTGTCAAACACTAGCACTTCTCCCACTGCCTCTTGAATCCCCTGTTCAGCAGGTGTAGACCAGTGCTTAACTTAGTGGAAATGTTTAGGTATTACCTCTCTTCACCAGGGAGTTCCACTTGGGGCCAAGAACAGTGTTTCTGAAGAACCAGTTAAAAGTATAATAAAGCCTTCCTATTCAAAAAGGCGAGGCCGCGACGGCAGATTTACTGAGATAACTGTAGAAATCAAACAGCAGCAACCATTGACTCTCTTCTTTAAAGGACAGAAAGAGGACCACTTTGTATTTTCTTTTTTCCAGATTATAAGGCACTGGGTATCTTGAAGCGGCAGTTCTCTAACACAGCAATAATTGGGCTGACTGCAACTGCAACAAATTATGTTTTGAAGGATGTTCAGAAAATATTGTGTGTTGAAAAGTGTTTGACTTTTACAGCTTCTTTTAATCGACCAAATCTCTTTTATGAGGTATGTAACTTTTTATATCAGCTTATAGCTTTTGTGAAGGATTATGGCAGAGAGATTACCGTTTCATTATGTTGATTTATATTAGTAACAGTTAACTATGCTTAAAAGTTTTTAAAGTCAGCAGGTAGTTATAAGCAGATTCATTAATTAATACTTTCTTCTTCTATCTGCTTCTTTTATCTCTTCTACAGTAGGTTATGTAGAGGACAGTGCCTTGTTAAATTTATGTTCATTCTTGCAAGGGTGGAGAAAAAGCACAGACTGATACCAATGGCCCTAATGAAATCCCCATTGAAATTAATTAGGAAATACAAAATTAATATGCCATTAAAGATTTGCTAATACTACCTGTTTAGATTATATTTGATATATGAGGGCTGTCCAGAAAGTATTTAGCCATGTAATTTGAAAAATAGAGGCATAATGGCTGAATTTTTTCCGGAGAGCCCTCATCTAATCTTAAAAGCTAAATAACTTTCTTTGGGGGTGGGGGCGGTTGGTTCTCTGGCTGGGAATTGAACTCAGGCCGTGGCATTGAGAGCACCGAAGCCTAGCCACTATATCACCAGGGAACCCAAAAGCTAAATAACTTAACAACTGGTTTTTCTTTCTTTCTAATTCTTTTAAGAATGAACTTACTATTTTTCCAAATTTTTAAAAATAGTTATTTATGCCACGGTTTATGTTTTTGTAAAAGTAGCATCAGAAAATAAAAGTCTCCACCTTTACAAGTTGTTCACTGATTCTGTGCCTCCTCATGTCTGGTCACTTGAAAAGTAAGGATAGAGAAGAGGTTGATAGGTAGTAGGGGTGAACCAGATGGGGTGAATCAGATGAGGAGAGTGCAAGAGTAATAATAGTAAAGCAAACATGATACTTATGAGAGAATGGTTCCTTGAGTGTTAAAGTAAGTGATTACTTGGATGGTACTCATTAATACACTTTTTAATAAGTCAGGTTTTTTTTTAGGTTCGGCAGAAACCCTCACACACTGAAGATTTTATTGAGGATATTGTAAAGCTCATTAATGGGAGATACAAAGGGCAATCAGGTAATAAAAAAAACCAACTTGGAAGACTGAGAGAGAACTTTAAAAAAATTGCTAATATTATACTGGTGTATACTGTTAAATGATTAGCATAAAAAATATTAATGCATAGCAGAAGATACTTGAACATGTTAGTGGTAAAATTAATTTGCTTGGTGATCTCAGAAACTGGGTGTGGCATTTGCTAATGGTACAGGTTACAGGAGTCCTAAACTGTCTGATATATTTTTGCTTATTTATATTTGCTTTAAAGAATGGACCTAATGACATGATGTTAATTTTAAATAGCACATATTTAATAAGTATCCACTGTTCATAAAATCAAAGGGTAAGCACTAATGTTCTAAAGGGATATAAAATACAGTTCCCTATAGTAGAGGACACATGAAAAAAATAAATAGTACATAGTGAATGAATTAAGTATAAATGGAGTGGAGATTATATATACATGTGTTCCAGGATTAAGGAATAGGCAAGTGTTACTGAAGCAAAGAGTTTGTGTAAAAGTAGCATTTCAAAACTGTTCTATTGATTTTGGGGAGATTAATGGGTACCCTGGGTAGAAGGCGTTCCGGGGTCCAGTAAGTTTGAGAAAGACTACATGTAGCTAATTACCTGTCCTGAAAATTCAGCACATTAGAAGTTCTGAGCAGCCCTACAAACAGATAAACTTGTTTCAGTTTGTTTAATACAGGGTTCTCCAAACTTATTTGCATGTGAAACTTTTTTCACTGCACACTTGCCAACATCTTACAGAGAAATCAGTTTGAGAAATGCTATATAGTGGGAGATAAAATTGAAGAGAGGAAAGAGGTAGTGGGAACTGACACTGGTGTCTCAGGGCTCATTTCTGCTTTAGAGCAAGTTGGTGATCAAATCTTGAATTATACCAAAAAGTTAATGTGTTGAGGGCTTTAGAATTTTTCATAAATCCTTTTCTCCCATGCATTGTATTAATCAGTGTCTTGAGTATGTGTGTTAAAAATTCTCTTTCAGGAACGCATTATATATATCTAACAACTGGACATATTTTACTATAGGAATCATATATTGCTTTTCTCAGAAGGACTCTGAGCAAGTGACAGTTAATTTACAGAAACTGGGAATTCATGCAGGTGTGTACCATGCCAATATGGAACCAGAAGATAAGACCAAGGTTCATAAAGGATGGTCAGCCAGTGAAATTCAGGTTCAGTACACATCTTTAGTAGTAGCCTAATTCACCTTTAAGAATACTTTAACTTGACTTAATTAACATGTGAAATGTTAAAACATTTTAGGTAGTAGTGGCAACGGTTGCATTTGGTATGGGAATTGATAAGCCAGATGTGAGATTTGTTATTCATCATTCAATGAGTAAATCTATGGAAAATTATTACCAAGAAAGTGGACGTGCAGGTATGTATAACTCAAATCCAGAAGTCGTTTTTAAAAAAGATTTTCCAGAAAATAACACTATAAATGATGTTTAATAATTCTGTATTTTTAATCTTTATTGGCTATTTTTAGAATACAAAATTAAGTCTTCACAGTTTTATACTGATTTGCCTATGGAGATGTTATACTTATGTTTTATTGGAGTGTTATGAATTACAAGGGTGGGCTGATAAAGTTTGCATCCACAGTAATATTTTATGTTACATTGGACATCTGGATGTAACCAGTTCTGTGTAGTCACATGGTATCTCCCCTCTGTCATGCTTGACCTTGGACACACAGATGCTGACATTTTTCACCCAGTGCACATTGAAATGGAAGCGTGTTCAGAAGTTTGGTTCAGATAGTGTGCTGTTATTGAATTAACAGTGGAAAAAGTTCTTCCAGTTTTTTTGAGATTTTTGAAAAAGGTGAAGACTTCTTAAAGAAGATCATTATGAGTGATGAAACTTGGATCCATTATTATGACCGTGAGAGCAAAAGGCAGTCCATGGAGTATAGCCATAAGGGATCACTTTCCCACCTGAGGCCTGAGTTTTGAAGTTTTCAGCTGAGGTGATCCCTTAAGGTGGTTATTCTATGCACTGCCTTCTGTTCTTGGGGTTATGATGACAGACCCAAGTTTCATCACCTGTAATGATCTTCAAGAAGTCCGCACCTTCTTTTTCAAAAATTTCAAAAAATTTGAGGAACTTTCTCTGCTGTTAAGAATTCAGCAACTGGGGAGTTCCCTGATGGTGTAGTGGCTTAAGGCTTTGGCACTTGCACTGTCAGCGCTGCGGCCTGGGTTCAATTCCCAGCCAGGGAGCTACCCACATACCAAAAAGAAAAAAAAAAAAAAAAAAAAAAAGAATTCAGCAACAGCATGCTGTTTGAACCAAACATCTGAACACTCTTCCATTTCGATGTGCACTGGGTGAACAATATAAGCATCTGTGTGTGCAAGGTCAGGAATGATGGAGGGGAGATGCCATGTGACTACACAGTACCACTTACATCTAGGTAAGTTTAACGTAACAAAAAATACTACCGTGGGAGTTCCCTGATGGTGTAGTGGCTTAAGGCTTCGGCGCTGGCGCTGTCAGTGCTGTGGCCCGGGTTCGATTCCCAGTCAGGGAACTACCCACATACCAAAAAGCAAAAAAAAAAAAAAAAAAATACTACCGTGGAGTCAAAATTTTTCAGTCCACCCTTGTATTTCTTATGTTTACTAAGATAGTATGATGTTCATCTTTTCCTCCTGAGTTTTTACTTAATGCTTTCAAATCTCTAACTAAAATATCTGGATAACTTAAGAACACATTTTTTAACTAATAATGCTGATTGTTAAGTCTTTCTAGTCATCTTTCTAAAAAAAATTGAGGGCAGCTGTTAGAAATTAATTTTCATGTCTGTCTGAAATTTCTAGATATATTTAGACAATGAAGCATTGCCAGCTAATTTTACATATATTATTTTTGCATGTTTTGAATTTTTAAAGTAATTGTGCAATCTCAGTATCTTTCATACTACAGGTCGAGATGACATGAAGGCGGACTGTATATTATATTATGGTTTTGGAGATATATTCAGAATAAGTTCAATGGTGGTAATGGAAAATGTGGGACAGCAGAAGCTTTATGAGATGGTGTCATACTGCCAAAATATTAGCAAGTAAGCCACATTACCTTTTCATAACTTTTGTCAATAAAGACAAACACAATCAGAAAGTCTGTGATGTTACTTTGAGTACTTAGGAAGGTCAGTATTAAATACTTTGCTAGAACATCAAGTGTAAACATGTGAAAGCAGATGTCTGAAGGGTGGGAACCAGTGTACATGAATCTGCAAGATCTGTCTTAATGCAAAATAGATTGTCTCTCTCTCTCAATCTTGCATGCTCTTGCTTTCTGAGATAATTCTCCAAAACTGTATTTTACTGAAAGTTTTGATATAAAATGACAGTGAGTTCAAACCTTTTTTTCTGATACTTGTGTACTGCTCTATGCATTAATAATATTGAAGAGGTGTTGTAAGAGATGTTTTGAGAGTTGAGTTCAGTAACATGTAACCATCCTACCAGCTGATGGGTTGATGAAGAACAGGATCAAGTTTCTCCTTAAGAAATAAATGTAAATCTATTTAAGGTGGCTCTAGTTAGAGCATGATGGCTTCTTGGTCTTAGTCATCTTTGTATTCATATTGCCCATCACATTAAAAGGACTCAGAAATTTTGAAATGATAAGCAATATCTGGACAGTGACAGAAACTGGTATTTCTTCTCTATCATTGCTTTAATAATCCAGTTAAACTAATGAGAAAATGAAAATTTCCTTAGATGTCCAGTAGGTCCCCATGAAGCATATTTTGGGTTTTAGACTCAAATTGATACTGGGAAATAAAAGAAAACTTCTTTGTTACCAGGAAGATTTTCTTAATAGTTGTAAAATATTCAATCTCAAAATGAATCTTGGACAACTTCTTAAAAGCTGTATTGATCAAGTACATAGGGAAAACATTATATGTAGTGGGCAGATTAATTGTCCTCAAAGGTGTCCACATCTAAATTGCTGGAACCTGTGAGTATATTATGTTACATGGCAAGAGGGAATTAAGGTTATAAATGGAATTAAGGTTGCTAATCAGCTGACCTTAAAATAGGTTATCTTGGATCGAGCGGGCCCAGTATAATCATGAGGGTCCTTAAAAATGGGGAAGGAGATGGAAGAGGAGGAGGAGGAAGTCAGAGTGATGTGATGTGAAGATTCTGTTCTTGGCTTTAAACATGGAGGAAAGGGGACCAGGAGCCAACGAACAGAGTCTCTAGAAACAAAAAACAAAACAAAACAAAACAGATTCTCTCCTCTAGAGCAGGCCTGGGCAGACATTTTCAAGCCAAGGGCTACTTCTCCAAGTGTTGCATTCTACTAGGTATTTATTGTTTAGGCAGTCATCCCAGAATTGCTTGGTGGTCTGCTGGTGGACCGCGCTTGATGCCTTGCCCAGTCCTGCTCTAGAGCCTCCTACAGAAACAGCCCTGCTGACAGTTTGATCTTAACCTAGTGAGACCCATTTTGGGCTTCTAGCCCATAGAAATGTAACCTAATATGTTTGTGTTGTTTTAAGCCACTAAGTCTGTGGTAATGATAAGGCAGCAATAGGAAACTAATACTGTATGTAATCCTGTCTTTTGAAATAGGGATTCTTAAAACTTTATTAGATCAATTAATAATTCGTATCTCTAAATGCATTTGCAGATGTCGCCGTGTATTGATAGCTCAACATTTTGATGAAGCATGGGACTCAGAAGCGTGTAACAAAATGTGTGATCATTGCTGTGAAAACATTTGTGAGTTACTTGTTTTTTAAACTTTTATAGGTTATTATGCATGGGTAGGACTACATGAAGGCAGTATTATACCCCATAATGGATTTGAAATATTATACAAGGTGTGGATAGAATTTTCCAGATTCAAAAGTAACATTAGTTTTGAAACATAGGCAAATAAAAGGAAAGGCTGTACATGTATGCATATATTTTATATTGCTCTATTGAGGACATGTGAAATTTTTAAGAAATGAAGGAAAAAGTTTAAATTCCTCTGAATAGATATGCTACTTATGTAAAAAAAAAAAGGCCAACCTAATTATAATCTCTAGTACTTTTTTGTAACTGATTGGGAAAAGAAATTTAGTGCAAAATACAGATTACAGTCAATCATTTTTGATCCAAATAATGGCTAATTACTCATGAGACACTAATTTACCAGTGGTTTAGTGCAATACTTTAGGTTATTTTTCATCCTATGTGTGCTGTCTTCAAAGAGCTGGACAGACTAGTTTCTCATTGAATTCTGATGCTTGGGTGGATGAAGGTCACTACAATTTTAACTTTGCAACCAGAGAAACTTATTTTGAATCTATTAGACTATATTAGACTGACCAAATTAATAGGAGTGTGATATATAAATTAGAATACTGGTATCAGTTAATAATTGGGGATGTCTGTCCTGGACATTCTTGTGTCCAAATCAGAGGCCATGTGAGTTTTCAGACTATTGCTTCATGAGTGATTACACGTCAGGTGAATATGCAGACTAGACCAACTCTCCCGTAAACACCTCTTAGCATCTGCCGTCCTCATGTCTGGCAGACACTCTGGTTCCTGGAGCATACCGAAAGAACCAGGTTATTTTCTTTACATCACTGTAAATCCCCCAATGTCTTACAGATCCTACAACCTGGTTAGTGCAAGAGACTTGGGGAATGCCCTAGTTTTAATGTGGAACACATTAACAAATCATTTAGAGTGGCTCACATGGATGACTTGTTTTTAAACCAGTTTCACCACTTAGGACAGCCTATCTTTGCCCTAATTTCTAGATCCCAATTGCCTATAACCCTGTCTTATTCATTTTAGCATTTGAAAGAAAGGATGTAACAGCCCACTGCAGAGATCTAATCAAGATCCTGCAGCAGGCAGAGGAAATGAATGAAAAGCTCACTCCACTGAAACTGATTGACTCCTGGATGGGAAAGGGTGTGGCAAAACTGAGAGTAGCAGGTGTGGCTCCTCCCAGACTTCCTCGTGAAGACCTGGAGAAAATGATTGCGCACTTCCTTCTACAGCAGTATCTTAAGTATATAGAAACCCATTTCTTGTCCTTTTATGTTGTCTAGACTTGTATTTTTTATTCATGGAATACGTGTATATTCTTCCAAAGAAATTACTTAGAAGAGAAACCTTAATTTGGATATATAACAATAACAACAATTGTACAATAAAAAATTTTCACATATATTACCTCATTTAATCATAGCTACATTGCAAGATAGGTAGACATTCTCTTTATCTTAGTTTTAGGAATAAGGAAACTAAGTCTTTATAGGCATTAGTTACATGTCAGTGGATCCATAAATAGGAGGTTTGTTAAACTTAAATAAAACGGTAGAATGTCCAAAACCAGTACATAAAAATGATGGTTTATTCAATCACAAGAATCAAAAATTGGTTAAGTAAAAATGGATAGAATATTTTCCTCCACAATGCAAGACTGGAGTCTTTCTCATTTTTATAATTGCAACAGAATAATTGTTTTACAATTGTTTCGTGTGAACTTTAAACACTATACAGTATTTACCTAATCAACTTTAAATGATCACTGTATGTCAAAAATACACAAAACTAAAGTACTTTCTATAAAGATAAATTGCATTCATTTTTATAGTGTAAGTTTCACTATTTCATATTAATGTATTAGTTAAAATTATTGCACTTTTGGTTACTTTTATAAATTTCAGTGTCTTCTGTAATTCCTCAAAACCCTTCTGACTGTTGGTCTTTATCTTCTGCAGAGAAGACTACAGTTTTACGGCTTTTGCTACCATTTCATATTTGAAAACAGGCCCTAAAGCTAATCTTCTGAACAATGATGCTCATGTTATTACCATGCAAGTAAAGAAGTCCACCCAGAGCTGTTTCAGGGTAAGTAACTAGCTATTCTCAAATATTTAAAAAATAAAGCCTATGGGATGCTTTTCTTTAATTAGTACTTTCCTTGGTCCAATTGGAACCTAAGAGGTTAAGTCAGTGTTTTTAGAATCTGGGTATGGAAGAGAGAAAGGATACCTTTGTTTCTGTAGAGCCATTAAGTGGAAGAATTTAGACTTTTCTTTTAATATAGATGAGGGTTTTCCAACCTTTTGGACTGTGTAGACTCCATTTTAATGTCTAATTCTGTGATGCATCCTGCCCTCATGATATTGGTTATGATCAATGTTAGTTGAGAAATCTGCCTCTGCAGCAGAGGTTGAAAACCACTTTATAAATACTGTCAAGCTTGCCAAACCATGCGACGTACAATTGCATCTCAGGATGCTTCAGGTGTTATTAGGGTTTCTCTGATGGCATAGCACCTTGTATTCAAGACAGGCTCATATTTGAGTAAAAATCTGAAGATAAAAAAACCAGACCACTGGTCACTTTAAAAAATTGATATACAGGGTCCAGCAGAAGTAACACCGAGTCCTGTACCTGAATGCCTCACATGATATGGACAGCAATTTGAACATTTCACCTAAAATGTCACTCGAAGTATGCTTGACTGTGATATTGTTATGTTACAGAATTAACATGCTTATAACTTTGTAATAAAAGATTTGGTATAGAATGCCAGCTCATAAAAAAGGGGTGTTATTTGTACCAGACCCTGTAAAAGGACTGTTGAGATTTTTAATTTCATGAGAAAAACGTAATAGCTGAATTTTTATTAGTGTTTGCTTTGTTACTGTTTTGTAGATTGAATCATCTCAAACTTGCCATTCTGAAGGAGATGATAAAAAGAGCAAAGAAAAAAATTCAGGTAACTTCCAGAAGTCTGCAAACATGCTTCCTCAATCTGATTCTAATAAAAAGGCTAAGAAAAGAAAAATTGCTGATGCATAAGATGGATGTTTATAAATTTTCCAAGAAAAGTACAGTTTATGCATGCATGTACCATTATTTTTGTAGTTAAAGTTTAATTTTAAGACAATTTCATTAATATTTTATAATGTGGAGCTGTATTTTAAGAACTTCTTTCTAAAATATTGAGAACTTGAGAAGTTAAGAATTAGAAGCATGAATTGTATAAATTTACAGTATGAAATGAGGGAAAAATTTTTTTTAAAGGTCAAACCCTTTAAATGTAATATACTTATGAGAATATTCATGTAACAAGAAGTTCATGTAACTATCTTAAATTCTTCATGCTTTGATATACCTAATTGTATTTTTTTCCTTTTGACATAACTGTCTTTTGATAGCAGTGTTATTTTACTGAAAATTTTACATAGGCTCATCACAGAAAGTGAGTGATTTCAGGTTATAACAGATGTAGAATGCAAACAAAAAGGAATAAGGTATTAATACAAATAATAGTAGCAAGTGAGATGGCTGTAGTTCTATATAAGTAAACTAAAACTGTAAGTGTGAAACCATATCCCTATTTTGACATTTCATAATCAAAGAATGGCTCTGGTCTCCTAACCAGACCAAGGTGCTGCTGAAATAGATAACAGCCTAGGCTAAATTTGGTCCAAAGCTAAATTGCAAATGAACATGTTTAAGTTTAAAACACAGAAATGAAGAACTTGAAAATTCTTACATAATTAGTGGTCTGCTTTGGGTTAGAAAAATATATATATAAATAAGTTATTTAAACTGATTTCATCTTTAGAATTTTATTTTTAAATACTTTTCTGCAAAAACCCTCACTTCTGTCTGTATTTATAACTTCAGTGTGGTCATCATTAAATCAGTGCAGTCATTTACCTTATTGACTTGAATTTTGTCTCATTTGAAACTATGTGGTTCTTTAAATGTCCTTTTTAGTCAAAATAATCTTCTATATCAATATTTGGGTCTAGTAGATCTTCTCCATATGATGAAAGATTCATCTGGTTTAATATTAAGTTTTCAAATGTTTCTTCTAAATTGGTATCACCAATTAAGACAGCTCCCATCATTCGTCCGTTTTGCATGACAACTTTGATGTATTCTTGTCCTTTGGTACATCTCAGCATTAATTCATGATCTGAACCCAAATTCTGTGCATTGTATTTCCCCAGCAATACAACCTATATATATGTAGGGATAAAACAAGTTATTTTAGTGAGTACCAAAAAGGAAATACAATACACTGTTATTTTGTGTTAGGCTAGAATGGCCAGTAGAAGAATCTATTCACAAAACTTTACAGCTAAAAGTGTCATTGAGGAGGAATCTAAAGAAAACTTTTGAATGGCATGAATTCTAGAGATGAAAATACCACAGAACCTATATGAACATTAAAAATATCCAGTGAATATAAATGTATGTAGGACATGGGCTACATTAGCCTGGGGTCATGATTTAAAGATTAAATAAGGAACTGAGTTAAATCTTTTCTAATTTCTTACCAGTAAATTAGGGGAAAAATACTTGCCTCAGAGTAATGTAAAAAGGATTAAGTAAGGTAATATGTATGGGAAAGCACGTGGTTCATTCTTGAGTATGACAGCTATTAGTTCCCCTCACAAAGAAATAATAAATCTCAAATAAAAATTCGAAATGCACCAGCAGGGAACAAACTGGAAGAGATTTTTTTTCCCCTCCTAAACTGTAAAACAGTATAGCAGGAACGCAGGTAATGATTATCAAATGATTAGAAATTAAGATCAGCAAAAATACCAGGCACTGATTTGTAAAAAATGAGAAAATATGGTATTTTTTTGTAAAATGATTAAAACCATATAAATTTTTGTTCAAGTAAAAAAAATTAGATCATAATACGTTACAAGACTCATAAGTAGAAACAGGCATTAATTTGCTTATCTATCTTACCTTATAGTTAAAAAACTTTGTTACATGAGCAAAAAGTTCAAAGCTGAAATCCATGTCAATCGAGTCTCCTAAAGTAGCTGCAGCCATGCACTTTGCGGCATACCATCCCATCTGTCTAGCCTGGGTCCACAGCCTCATCTGAAATAAAATAAGTTATGCTGCATTTTTATCATTCTTGAAAAATGTGATCACCTTAACCTGTAAAATTCCTTAAAGTGCTTCAATGTTTGCCAGTCCTTAAGACTGGTTAGATCATTTCTGCCATAGAAGCAGTCACCAATCCACACTAACCAACTGTGGTATTTGATAATTCTGTCCAAATTACTGCTTCTAAAATTAAAAAATGATACCAACTTTGATGTTTTAATAAAATTTTTATTAAAAATGAATAAAATATTTCAGGCTAAACCAGGTGAGAACATTTTCATTAGCCAGTTCCCTTTTCAGAATAAGTTTCTCATCAGCATTAATTGAAATGCCAAATTATCACTGAAAAATCTGTTCCTTTGCCTAATCCTCATTTTTTGGTGCTAGATAGTTAAGGCTTACTGTGCAATTTAACCTTAATGGTTGGACAGACAGGTATGTATCACTTGTTGCCCAGCCCCATGACATCATATCAGATTTCAGCAACTAATTCTGGGAAGTCATTTAAACTTCTTTATTACAGTGTTAATTTCTTTTGTATTTCTACAGAGTTTTGGGTATAACAGAACACTGGCCTTATAAGTCAGTAGATTTGCATATCAGTTCTTCTGTGTGTTTAACTTTTCTGACCCTCAGTTTCTTCACCTGAAATGTAAACATACCACCTCCTCCATAGCTATTGGGAGAATTAAATAGGTTAGCCTATAATCAGCAATAGGTTTCCTTATACCCCTATGTGTTTATGTAACTAATGCTGTCTTTTTTGTGTGCAAAATAATACCACAATCAAGCTTTTCTAATGGAAGTGACAGATTATTATTATGTTTTTAAATTCAGTCTTCTCCCTGTAAACAAGGTAGATTTGAAGAAGCAAGAGGTGGTCTATGATGAGGGAGAATACACTGAACACAGTAAAACTAGAAAAAGGCTAAAAGTAGCAGCCTGCCTATTACACTGCTGGACTATTACCTAATGTATTCCAGGCTCAAAGTCTCTTAAGTTTGCATCTGTAACTATGTAAAACAAATTATTAGTGTACTTATTGCTCCTACACATTAAGAGATGGGGTTTATTAGATTTACTCAAAACAAGAGACATTGTTTATTTTTGGATATTTCTTTCCTATATCCAAGTATGATGCACATTAATGATACAATTTATCCTACAGGGTTTAAAGGAATTCCACAAACTCCAACTCCTACTTGAGAGTTTGTGACAGATAGGCCACAAAAATGACATAGGATGATTGGAGACAAAGTGAAAACAAACTAGTATGAAGTATTTTAGAAACAGACTGAAAGCATTCTCATTATTGATGTTATCTCTGCTGTACATAAAAAAAGAAAAAACCACACACACACACACACACACACACACACACACAATAATGAAGCTGCTAGTTAAAATGCATCTAGTCCTTCCACTACCACACTCCACAATTAATCTGAGTGATTAACATCCCTACCTATGGAGCTGGTCTTTCCACCAAGATAAGTGTTGACTGGTTCTTTTATCTCTACCATCTACCTATGTCTCTACTCCTAAGACAACCTCACCTATAGCCACTGTCTGAGTGTCTTCCTAATATTTTCCCTCTAGTATTAGGACATAGGCAACACTGTGAGGCCAACAGGTCTAGATTCAGCTGGAAGCAGTTGTTAGGTTAAGGAAGGCTGTTCACTAAAGGAATATTTGTTTTTTCAGTAGTAACTCCCACAGGGACAGAACAGAATCATCAGGAACAGAATGCTTTATCTCTATGTCTTATAGTCTCATTAACTGTTCTTTTTAAATCTAAAGATGTGCTGTAAAATATGGTAGTTATTAGCCATATGTAACAATTTAAGTTTAATTAAAAGTAATTAAAATACAGTTCCTTAACCACATTTCAAGTGCTCAATAGCTCATGAGGCTGGCTAGTGGCTGTCTGACTGGACAATGCAGAAGTATAGCACGTTTCCATCATCACAGAAAGTTCCATTGGACAGTGCTGACAAACATCTGAGAATAAAAAAGTAATACCCAGAACTGTTTTTAAATGAAAAGATATTCTAGTCTATTCTATTATAAAAGTGTGATAACTTAGCAAAAGGGAAAAAAACTTTTTTTTTAAATGGCACCAAAAACTCTACCAGAGCTTCCTACTTAAAGTAGAAAAGTTGGAAAACCAGAAAGTTGGATTTGCTGATATCAAGTTCTTTGTTTTCAGATGGACTATTATAAAATATGTGATCATGTATGATGGCTTACCTGCTGCCAGAATGGGCTGGGTTGCCAGGATGCAGTACAAATGTCACCTGCAGCATAGATATCAGGAAGGGATGTGTGCATATGATCATCTACTTTCAGGCCACTATCTTCTCCTAGATCAAACTAAACAATGTTCCTCATAAGTAAACGTGGTGAGAAAAATGAAACATGACTTTTCATTCTAAAGTAAAAGAACATTTTTACACCCTGATATTCTGGTCTTTAATGAGAAAGTGAAAATAACTGCAAAGTTTAGACAACTCAGCTGAATGCCCAGGGAATCAAATTCCCACTAAGACAAACCCTTAAGATTCTTAGAATTTCAACATCAAAAACACCCAATACCCATATGTCTACCCCACATTCGTAATTACAAGAACATTCCCCAGATTTTGTAAGCTCCAAATGTTAAAAACCAAAAATTACAAGGTAGTTTTTCTGACAGGATCACTTTTAAGAATTCATAGGTGTCAGTCTCTTACCAACATTTAGATAAATTATGCATTATGTCCTACTGCTTAAGGACTTTAAGCAGTAAACATATTGCAAATCAACACATGAATATAAACTAACTTCAGCCATTCTAAGTTACAGTTTGGTACTAAAACAATGAACAATTATTCATGCTTGAGAATTAGATTAAGAAATAATACTTTAAAGATATGCAAAGTGGGATGAAAAATTTCACCTTACATTGTTCCCACAGAGAAAAGGTTCTATATTTGGTATGACTCCGGTAGCACTGACAATGAAGTCACAGCCATATATCTTTCCATTGGTCAATTCCACATATACAGGCCATATTTCTTAAAAAAAAAAAAAAAAAAAAAGAATTTGTTCTGAAAAGTAATCCACCAACCATCCATTGCACTATGTGAATACAATGACTAGAATAAAAATGACAGAAAAAGGCAGGCAGGAGAGGACTTTAAAACAACACCCCTTAATAATTTTCATAAGGCACATATGCTTTAATCCAGTAACATCTCCTTGCTTTGGGTATAATTATAGAACTATGGCATTCTAAATGTTTTTCCTTTAAATTTAGACAGAAATTCTAACAAAGTAAATTTAAATGATAATCATTTTATAAATTATTTCTCTAAAAATATTAATAGAGTCTAGGTTACTCACTTTCAGTGTTTTCCTTTACTATTCATATTCAAACTAACACTCCCTTTTCCTATGGGAAAATTCACAGAACTCTGAACAGTGGAATATTGCACAGACTTGAGTTTGGTTGAGTGTATTTCTTCAAATGACAGTTTTATCAAAGGAGGGTGGAATAGGAATTAGGAGGTACAAATCTTAATTCTAAATTTATAGATTTTCAGTCTGTTTGATGTTGGGGAGATCACCTCTGAGATAATTGGGACTTTTAGTTTTTCTTTATTTTGTTTTGATCTACAAGGTATTCCGATTGACTCACAGGGTTATGATGATCAAAACACAGTGAATAAAGCGCTAAGCTGTACTATTTAATTAGAAAGCTTAAAAAGTAAGTAGTGAAAATGAAATGACTTATTAAATTATGGTTTTATTTTTTCATGTTTAAATTTTATATGGATATCTGAAGTTGTTTTTTAACATAGAAGTTGTCTTCCTTTTAAATAAGTAGTAAAGTATTTTTTTATTTTATTACTTACCTTTATCAGTTGTAAGTGACTGAATATGATGGTCTCTTGGAAAAGTCAAGGACTTTTTCTTAGAAATTGTAAATTCTTTCTGAAGGTAGATTTTCTTTACTTCACACATAGTTTCAATGTGAATTTTATGAGAGAACTAAAATAAAAAAAATACTGGTCACCATAATACTTGCCAAAGAATGACCTGGGTTAATAATGAAGAAAAAAATATTAATACATTTATAGAAACATATAGAAAAAAATAATTCTTACAATGTAAGTGAGAACACACTCACAATAAAAAGCCTCTTAGTCTGTGTGTGTGAAAGGAGTGAGCAGAAATTCATTCAGTACTGAAGACATCTAGAAGTTAAACTGAGGGCATGTTTTTTAGTATAAGCCTCATTCATAATTACATGTATATATTTTAAAAATTACAATAAAAACCTTAGTAAAGTGCCAGGTAGGTATGAGATAACTCAATAAATGTTTACTTAACTCAATTGCTCAAGTTCTCAAGTTAAAATACTATCAACTTTGGGATCTGAAGGTGCAGGACAAACTGATTACGCATTATTTCTATAACAAATTACATACACCATGAAGCCAACCCGTCCAACCTGCCCAAAAAGAAATCATACACAGTACTAAGAAGTGCATGGACACTTAGTATTTAAATATCACAGCCTATTAACTATTAAAACATCTAATAAAATGAGTAAAAGCAAGTCATCTGCTTATCCAATTAAAATATTAAATTTGTATTTTATTTAGCATCCATTTAATAACCTTTCAAATATTGTAATGCATCTGATGTGACCTCTGAGAAAAAATTAATTTAAAATAGGACAGGTGTATTCACTGTAGTCTGTGTATGGAGATCTCTATCTCTGGAGTTAAAAAGAAAGCTGATGGTCAGTTTTCACCTGTATTTGGTGGGCAGTTGGGCCAAGTAGCACTGAAGTCCTCTCTTAGCACGATGGGCTTTAAATTACTTAGCAATCCTTTGAGTATGTATTTGTAACCAATCTTTAACAAAACAAGATTTCAAAGTTGCACTTAGACATGTTTAAATAAGTATATGAAAACATACTTCTTTTGTTCCTTTAAGATTCAAGCCTTCATGCCAATCTGGTCCCAGGGCACTGCCCATATTACTCACATTAGTTTCGGTTCCTGCTTCCTTTTTCGTTCCTTGAAGAGATAAACTCAATTCAAAAATCAAATGATAAAAAAATGCCAGGCAGAGAATTATGCTTGTGTTCTTCAGCTTTTAGGCAATGCAGTGATTATCATACATACACATATACATACAGCATAACTAAACCAAGTAATCTATGTAAATCATTTTATTTATTATTTTAATATTTTGTGATATAGTGCTCTAAAATGGATAATCTTTCCATCAGGTGTTGAGTATAAACACCGTTAGAGTGTTTTTTTGCATGTTATTTATATACAGTAGTTCACAGGAAGGGTAAGAAAATTAGCATGAAATTTTGAAAATATTGTCAATTTTCAGCACTCCAAAGCTATAAAATTCTTATCTTTTATAAGCCAGATTTAAAAAACAAAAACTTTTAAATTAAAAAACTGTAAGGCTTGTATTTTTTGTTAAATTAATTGCATTTTTATAAAATTACCTTAAAGTGTTGTCTAATTATAGCATCTGTTTATAGATGGGCTGGTTTATTTAATTCACTTTAAATTTCCTGTTTTAATTATACATATTTAAAATATATATATATATATATATATATATATTTCCTAGAAAATCTAAAGTCACATAAGGATATAGAAATAAATACCTGTATTCCTAGCTCCCAAATACAATATTTTGCTAAATGTTTTTAGTCTTTTTTTAATGGTTAAAAATATAAACAGTTTCATCTGTGAATTAATGGGCGTGGTGGTATATTTACCTTCAGTTGTATATCTGGTTCTTTTATGTACAATTTTAGCTCCCGGTTTTTCAGCAATGAGCTCGGAAGTCAAGAATTCCGCTGCTCCTGCATCGAAGAAAGTGTTCCCAATAGCTTTATCTTTAATGGCCCAAATCACTTCACACCCTTCAATTTCATACCTAAAAGTAATGTTAAAGGTACTTTGAGCAATTTCAAAAGTTTTTGTAGAAATTTTTGTATTTGCAAATAACAATTCTCCCCTAAGGCACAAGTAAAGAAAATACTTTAACGCAAACTCAGAAAAAATTATGATAAAGAGGAATGTAACACTCTTTTGGTAGTAAGAGTAAAAATAGAATCAATAAAAGAAATTTAACCAGTTTACTGAAAGAACATATAAGTGGCAATTATATAAACTGAACATCAGATAAAATTTCATTACAATGAGTATCATTTCAATGTCCAATTTCTACAACATAGTTATTATTTAATGTCCCCCAGGGTTCCCAGGAGTGAATGGGTGGATGGTGCATAGCTACCATACTCAGAATAGTTAACTTCTTTGGTAACAAATATTTTTGTGTGTGTGTGTGTGTGTGTGTGTGTGTGTGTACACATACTAAACTGACCAAATAGCACTGGTGGGACCTTTCTTAAACATATATATATATGTTTCTTTTTGGTATAAAAATATTTTTTATTAGATTTATTGGGGTGATACTGGTTAGCAAGAGTTACATAGGTTCCAGGTGTACAAAAATATTTTATATTTTATGGAAGGTGATTGAAAAAGGAGAGAATTGGGGTTATGAACTAAAATCTTAACTTGTTTATAAAGGAATCATTACCCTGCAATTAATTCCCCTTAGCTCAGAAATTTCCAAGCCATCTAGCCAAAGAAAGATCCAATTCACAGAAAAATCAAGGATCTAAGAAGAAAGGAATGGACATGGTATACAGAGGTGACTTTTCATTACTGTTCATGAGGTGGCCAGAGCTCTTAAGCATCTGCTGTTTTTAATCTCTAGGTTTAGACACTGAGACTATGGTTTTTAATATTCATTTCACCAAGTCCCTGAAGTCCATTATACCTTATGTTATTAATACCTGTTTTGGTACAGCTGATGAACTGGGACAATCCTGGACAAACAGGATATATGGTTATCCTAACTATACTAGGATTTTATTGAACTTGCTGTAGTAATAAGAGTATTGTATGTTAATGCTATTTTTAACACTTATTTATGATACAAAGTATTGTCACCCTTATTTCACAGGCTGACTTTTTAAGACTAATCAATAAACAGATGATAGAAAAAGGTACATATGACTCCAGGTCACCTTAGGTTCATGCTTTCTGGCATATGGTAAGGGAGCTCCTTGCCTCATTCAATGGGCCTTTGGTTTTTTTCTGCTTTCCTGTGCCAGCAAATACTATAGTCACTAACCGTCAGATTATTTGGAGAACATTCTATTTTATGCTGCTCAAATCACACAGCATTACTGATAAAGTAGAATACAAACACATTTGGTAATAAATTTTATATATAGGCATATAGTTGTCATGAAATAACTTTTAAGTTGGAAATTTCTCTACCATTTTTGTATTTTAAAGATATATAGCAGTAGAGCACATGAGTATAGCTTAAAATATTGGATGCTTGACTAGCAGGCCATAGTTATTATAAGTAACTACCACAGGTAACTCCTGTACGTGCTTCACCTCACAGGATACCCTCTAATCCTCCTGTCCTATGAACTATGTCCTCAGAAAGATGCAAAGGCATGAAGGTGTCATCACACATACTGTGAAACCAGACAACAGTGAAGTATTAAAGTTTTGTGTAATTATGAAATTCTGGAAATGAGAGGATTATTAACCTACTATACTTAGAAATAATTGAAATATAAGTATAGAAAAGAAAATTAGTATTAACCTTAGTGGAAACTAGGAGCTATTAGAGCAGAAAAGGTTTGGTTAATGTCATTTTTCGTCAAGAAAAGACAGAGGCCTAATCATTCAGTGAACCTAAACTGACCAAATAGCACTGGTGGGACCTTTCTTAAACTAAGAGTTTACTGAATATAAAATTATGAATTTTATCCAATTATATAGTCTTCAGTCTCCATCCTAAATAAAGTGAGGAATAGGATTAAATGTTGTGAGACTGAACATTTTTTTTAAATTCATTTTTATTCTTAGACTTACTGGGGTGACATCTGTTAGCAAGGATTACATAGGTTTCAGGCATACAATCCTACAGTGCATTGTCAGCTTGTTGTATAATAAGTTCACCACCTAATGTGACTTCTCTTTCCATCACCTATATTTAGCTTCCTCTCCCTCCTAACCCACCCCTTCCCCCCCTCCCTAACCCAGTCATCCCCAAATAAACATTAAACTATTGACTGTGTCCATGGGTTATTTGTTTGGAGACTGAACATTTTTTAATGTAAAAGCATTTCATTGTAAATAATAATAATGAAATAGTATTGTTATATACTTTGAGTGATAGCTGATAGAGAAATTTTGTCATGTGTACGTAAGGATTTGAAGCCCCTCTTACAGTAAATCTGTTTCTCCTCCCATTTGGCCCAGTTTGGTTTTAGTACTCTCATTTTTTTCTCTGCACTTCTCTGTACAGTGACACAAAGTTCATAATTATAACAATGATCACCACTTGTAGTACTCAGGCAATTTAAGAACTCTTTTACTGGCTTCCAGTGGGATTCATCACCCTCTAAAAGAGGGGCAAAGCCTACTCTGAGAGTTGGAATGGATAAATTAAGCCAAAATAGGGCTTTGGCAGATTCCTTAATTTGATAAACTTTGTCCTTTGTAGTCACACTCAACTTTCTGGCCTGGAAAATATCTAGACTATTCCATATGTCACAAAGCAAGTGAATCAATGCTCTGTAGACCACAGCAGGATATTCGTCACTGTTTTCTGAACCTGAAATATCATCTTTAGATGATAATATTTCCTATTAAGTAGTGTGTTCACATTTTACAAACTTCCAAAAACCAAGAGCTGGGAGTACCACATACCCTGAAACAGGAGTCACAAACCCTTTGGGTTTCATGGGTCAGATAGGCAACACAGATTGAGTGAACCAGGATGGGTATAAGCAATAAATGTGGTGGGGATTATGACTAGAAATCTGTAAAGGTATACACATTTGTTTTTCAATATAGTACATGCTTATAAAACAGGTAAAATCTAGCCACTCACCAGTGTATGACCCTTTGAGACCTAAAGCGTTTCCTAAACTCATGTTTTATAAGGACATTTCTGCAACTATAAATTCCATGAAAGCTAAAAAAAAAGTAGATTTTTCTCCTTGAAAATATATGAAAAGCAATTTATTTATCTTGGATTTTCAGGATTAAAAGATCTTTTTTAGTCTGCCAATAACCACAGAAATCAGAGCAGTTCTTAATATTGAAAAATACATACTTACACTAATTCAAGGGCAATACCACCATTCCCTATGATCATTATTCTTTTAGCTTTAGTAAGCTGTTTCTGAAATTCCTGTATTAAAAAGAACATAATAGTGTTTTCAGTAGTGGGCAACAATAATAGAAGCAAAAGGCATCACTGACAATAAATCTCACTTTCCCACTCTTCCAGGATGCACCCTCCTAATTAATATTATAAATGCTCCCTTCTTATGTTTCACCCCAAACTGCCTTTATGGCAATGCCTCTTCTTGCCTTTTATGTCATTACATTTAGAGTAGTACTTCAGAATTTCATCAAGAGGCACTGTCTTTAGTACAATATATATTCCCAACTATTTGACCAAATCAATTTACTAATATGACACTGACCTACGAGGTCTGACAATTGAGTTTACGAATTTGCCACCATGCACTTACGTTGGCAGCACTGTACAACTTGGTAAGGTTTCCTAACCTTGGTATATCTGTGTCTCAGCTGTGTTTGTGTTGACATGTGGTGGTGTCTTGCTAAGTGGTGTTCATTATCATTGTGTGTTTTTGTGCACCCTTGTGAGAATGTTGGAGCTTGAATTAGAGCAATGAACACTCCATTTCTTGTTAAACTTGGCACGAGTAGAAGTGTAATCAGGGACATGTTAGTCCAGATATATGGGGATAATGCTATGAAGAAAACAGCTGTATACAAATAGATTAAATGTTTTTCAGAGATGAAAAAAAAAAGTCACTCAAGAAGAGAGGTTAGGGTGGCCAGTCATGAGCAGATCTGATGAAAACAGTGCAAAAAATTCATCAAATTGTGCATCAAAACCGTCAGCTGATTGGGAATAGCACATCGATAGAGAAACAGGAAAATCTTAGCTGATAATCTTGGCATGGGAAAAGTGTGCAAAAATGGTCCCAAAGGAGCTCACCAATGAACAAAAGCAAAGGAGAGTCAAAGTTTGCCAAAGACCTTTTGGAGATGCAAGACAATGTTATGGGCCATGTTATCACTGGTGACAAAACATGGGTGTACCAATACGACCCTGAGACAAAGCATCGAAGTGCACAATGGAAATCGGCCAGTTCTCCACAACTAAAAAAGTTCTCTTAGTCCAAATCAAGAGTCACAATGACGTTGCTAACCATTTTTGATATTAGAGGAATTAATTGTTCATTATGAATTTGTACCAACTGGACAAACAGGCAACCAAGTTTACTATTTGGAAGTGCTGAAAAGGCTCCGTGAAAAAGGTAAACGAAAACGACCTGAACTTTTCACCAGCAACTCATGGTTCTTGCATCACAACAATGCAGCAGCTCACATGGTACTGTCTGTGAGGGAGTTTTTAGACAGTGCACAAATAACTATATTGGAACATTCTCCCTATTTACCTGATCTGGCCCCCAATGACTTTTTTCTTTACTCAAAGATAAAGGAAATATTGAAAGGAAGACATCTTGATGATACTCAGGACATCAAGGGTCATACGATGGCAGCTTTGATGGCCATTCCAGAAAAAGAGTCCCAAAAGTACTTTGAAAGGTGTACAGCTGGTGTCGGTGCACAGCTTCCCAAGGGGAGTACGTCGAAGGTGACTGTAGTGATATTCAGCAATGAGGTATGTAGCACTTTTTCTAGGACGAGTTTGTGAACTAATTGTCAGACCTTACATATCCTATAGCTACAGGATTCTTCTAGTCCTTTAGTCAATAGTCTCTGCAGTCACTCAGCACTTAAATCTTGGAGGAATGAGCAGCACAGTGGTTAAAAGCACAGACTCTAGAACCCCTGGTTCTAGCAGTTACTAACTTGAACAAGTTGCTTAACCTCTTGTACCTCGGATTCTTCAACTATAAATGGAAGCAGGAAGTGACTATATCTCAGGGTTAAGATGATGCAGACAAAGCTGTTAGGAGTAGCAGGCACATAATAGTGCCTAACATTTATTTTAAAAGTGTTACATCATTGCTATTATAAGACAGCTATTTGGTATCTCCACCTTCCCATTACCTTAGTGCACTTGGAGAAAAGCCAGAGGTCAATTTTATGGCTCTTTCAAAGTACGGAAGAGTCCCATTGCTTCTGGATGAATAGCTCAATTCCTCCTCCTACTATGTCAGGTTACCATTTCTCTTAAACTGACACCCCAAAACTTAATATTCAATAAATAACCACTGAAATCCTTTAAAATTCTACAAGAGAAACATCTGAAGTTAATTTTAGTTTCTCCTTCATGGAGGGCAGTGGGTAATTTAAGAAAGGTCTGTAAAGAGCATTGGATGTGGAGATGAATGGCATGAGTTTAAACTCTATTTCTGATAAACTTAATAACTACATTAGTCTCAGTAAATTCCTTAATCTCTCCATCTCAATTTCCTTTTTGAAGAGTGGGAGTTAACGACTGTCAGTGGGATTATCGTAAAGATTCAATGAGTTCACCTATGTAGAGGGCCTTGCTGGTTATGAACACAACCTTTGATAATATGAATCTAAAATGTTAATGAGAAGATAATCAAGTTCTAGTTTTCTCTAATTAAGAATAAGCTGAAGGTAAACAGCAATTTTCAAGAATATAAAGCATTAGATAAGTGTAAAATTACCACCTCATGGGGCAGAACAACAATGAGTTCGAAGTAAGAGTGTTGTGACTGGAAACCAGAAAGGGCTTCTTGGTAATGAGGGTCAGTAAACCTTGAAGTGCATTACCAAGAGAAGTTGTGTAAGGCTCTTTTACCTTACTGAGGTGGTTATCACTGTTGTCGAGCAGAACAATAAACCAACTAACTTCTTCAGTTTTAGGATTCTGACATAATTCTGTACCACAAAGATCTTCTGAATATTAATTTCTTTGCTGAAGAGTTAAGTTCAGTAAATTTTGGATATGCTTTACCTTTTGGGTAAAAGATCATTACATTATTTAGGTTGCAAATCATACATTCCCAGAGTTTATTAATGAATGTGTGTTTAATGTAAGTGTAACCTTCAGCGTAGCTGTTGTATCTGGGATATGGCATAATGGAAGGAACACAAGATCAGCATGAATAAAAAATATAAATTATCAACTAAAAACAAACTGAAATTGGCAGTAATAGAATATTACAACTACTTCTGGTTTATGGATCATGAAAAAAAAAATAACCCTCTCTTTGGCTCCTATGGTTTAGGAATTAACATTATAAATAGAACACTGTGATTCCAATGTAGAAAAGTCTCAGAAATCTTCGTGTTTCTTTCCCATGACCCAAACTCAGAATGTTACCTGAGCACTGTCTGTATCACGGATTCCTAATACATAAGGATTTCCTTCACATATCAACTTTGGTTTAGCTCCAGCACACAGACAGAGTTTCTTATATACATGCTGACTGCCATCTTCCATTAAAACACACTGTAAAAACAGCAATGAATGGGAGAGGGAAAACATTTATACATGGGAACGATTTCACTTTAAACATTCAAAAAGAAAATAAAATTATTAAGGTTGCCACTTGGTGGCACTCAATACTTTGTTACAGCAATTGCAAAGCTAACTAAACATGAGAATGCATTCTTCAATCCAGTAATTCCTCATCATTTTAGGGCCATGAACCATTGTGAGAATCTGATAAAAACTAGTCCTCCCATGGAAAAATAAAGGCATATTTACATATAATTTGTATAAATTATACAATCTCATGATGTTTGGAAAGGATGTTGACCTCAGATTAAAAATTAAACATTTAGAAATTTTGAAATTGAGCATTCTGAACATTTCTTTTCTCAATGGAAGTTACTGTAAGAAGAACTAGTGATTCTAACTCTATCATACCTTAATCTCCGTTATGGGTACAGGGAAGTAGTGTGTGGTAGAAGAGGTTACAATATGTCTTCCTTAGTCTAAAAAGATTGGAAGTGCTAAAGAATTATTTATATTCTTAAGTAAAAATAGCAGTCACTTTGCCAGCAAACTACGTGCTCCTTGGGGATTATATTTTTCACAAAAGTGACAAACATGTTTATCTGAAATCTTAGAATGTATTGGTTTTAAATTATTTACTTGTATATTAATTTTTAATAACATCGAGTCTAAAATACAAATATTTTACATTTTTAAAATACATGTTTTTGTTCCTTAATATTGACTGAAAATCTACATATAAACAGCAACATTTAGAAAGCAGACATACTTAAATGCATGTTACTATGAGAGATGCTAGACTCTGTTGGAATGGTGTAGGGGTTTGCAAAACTTTGCAAATCATAACATAGCACTGACTACCCATCAAGACATTTGTTAACCATGTTAATTCTTCAGCTGCATAACAAATACATAAAACCAATAATCCAACATAGTATACTCTACATAGAAATTTCATACAAGTATTCCTTCAGATAATGTGGTTAGAATTTTATCTGACATACGAAGTTAGTTATAGGCACTGACCAAATTTAAAGAGTAATTTGCATTTAGCTACTGTAAAAACACACACAAGAACTTTTCATTGGCTTCTGTTAAATTTTTGGAAGTAGACATGAAGGTAAAACTTATCTAAGGACTATAAAGGACGAATAAAAGAATGCAGACATGTATTTCATGTACGACACATTTCAAATGGTTAATTGGTGGCATTCCGATTCATTCAAATGTCCTAATACGTAAATTTCCTCACAATTCATTAGCAGACTTTAAAATTTACTTCAATTTGCAAATTAAACGATGTGGAAGTTATACTGAATAAGTTTACCAGTAAAGTATTAGGAAATTACTATGGTTTTTGGATTCAGATTTTTAATTCTTTTCTCTTAAAACTCAGTCCTTTTTCTTAAATCTTTTCCCTGTCAAATGTTTGTTTCAAATGTGATATACACGTGTTTTATTTCTAAGGGAGAATTCATGAATTAGAGCTGATTTAGAGAAATGACTACAAACTACTTCCCATCTTACCTAAAGCTCATTTGAGAATATTGTTAATCATCTGATAGCATCTTCTATCATGAGATTGCCTTATTCCTGAGGCTGTTTTAGTTTGGGCCTTATATCATTTTGTACTACTACAAATACCTTCTAAATTAGGTTGTGGACCACAAGCCACTCACTCCACCCCAGTTCATCTTGACATTGCTGTCAGATATATGAGGGCTGTCTGGAAAGTATGCAGTCATGTAATATGAAAAATAGAGGCATTTATGGCTGAATTTTTTCCGGACAGCCCTTATATCTTCCTAAAAGAACACCTATTTCATCATCCCTGCTTCTACTTAAAATCTCTTTACTATTTCTCTATTGATGATAAAATAAACTCAGTTTCTTAGCATGACATAAAATGCTCTTCACAGTTTTATTTACTTATTTCTCTGGCCTTGTCTGCCAATCTCCTTTACTTATCCCTACCCTAATCCAACTGACAACCTCACTGTTCCACCTGCCCCCCTTTCCTTTCTTTAGGTCTCTGCAAATGCTGTGTTCTTCTTGGAATGCCCTTTTCCATCCTCTTTAATTCACCCATGTTCCAAAACACAGTTCAAATATTACTCAATTTGTGAAGTCTTCCTTAAATATCTGAGAGATTCAGTATTTCAATGACCGCCTTTCACATGTTCATGTAATTATATGTATGCATGTCTATATTTCCTATGACAGAGAGCTCCCAGAAGCAGGTTCCTCATATAGTTGCTATTGTGTCCCAGAAAACAGTAGCTACTATAAAAATGTTAAAACCTAAAATGCCAAACTAAGCTACTTATATAATCCCAATAAACTCACAAGTAGGTGTCAATTTTTCTAATAATGGAAAGCAACATCACTACAATTTAAATGCTAGGGACTTTGGTGGTGGTACAGGTGGGGTCAAAGGAAGGCAGGCAAACCTCACCAAGCTGTAACAAAAGAAAATGTCAGAGACAAAAATTCCCCTTACATGGTCTTCACTCTTCAGTTGCTTTACTCCAGATTCTATAACCTTAATGTTGGGAAAGCGGTTTTCTAACATAGTACTTGGTTGTTCTTCAACATCAAATTCTTCCAACACTTTAGAAACCTGTATTAGATCAAAGATGTAAAAAATGGGTATTTAAAAAATGTTTCTCTTTCAAGAATTTTAAATAATAAAAATACTTTCATTTCTTTTCATAGATTACTTATTTCATGTTCATAAAACAAAGGTGGAAAGAGGGCTAGACTGCATTTTAAGACTTGAACTCAAATACTAGTCCAACCGCTTTTGGCCAAGTCAGGTAGGTCACTGAGCCTTAGTTTCCTGGCCTGTAAAAGGAGGGCTGCTCACGCAGAAAATGAGGGCTGATGCTACTAACTACTACGTAGTTTAATCAAACAACTTACTTATTTCCTTCTGCTTTTTCCACTTGCTAGCCAACCTTATTGTGATCTGGTATTTAGACTTTTCTTCCCTGTTCTCCAAAATCATCAGCATCCTTTTGGAATCGCTTTCCCTCTTATTCTGTGAAGACTCTACTTTGGATCATTACATCTTTTAACCAAACCCTTTATTTCCTTGCTCTCTTATCCTTAATTGTTAATTACTGTGGAAACTCCCAATCATCAAACTACCTGCTTTCTCCAGTCCTACACCCAGTCTGCTATAGTACCACACACCTTGAAAACTGGTATCTGAGCTCAGCTGCTACCTACTGCATGCAAATCCTAATACATGGCCACAGCAGTTCTCAAACCTTTCAGTCTCAAGACCTCTTTCTACTCTTAATGACTGAGTACCCCAATGGGTTATTGTTTGAGTTTTACCTAGCAGTATTTGCTGCATTAGAAATTAAAGCTGAGAAAAAGTGTAAATATTTCTTAATTGTAAACCCAATACTTGTTAAACAGATGTACTCAATGAAAACTAACGTTTTCCAAAACAAGTGAGAAAAATGGCACTGTTATACATTTTTAAAAATTCTCTTTAATGTCTGGCTTCATAGTAGAGATCAGTAAACGGGTCCCACATTCTTTATTTGCATTCAAACTCTGCAGTATGTTGTTTTGGACTTACACAAATACGCAGCACTTTCAGATAACTGTATATTCTTCTCTAATGCTACACTAAGACTCAACAAGTGATGGTTTCTTAAAGATTAGGTACAGTATAGAATTTGAAACCATATCAAAGAATGCTTCATACTAGGTTCCTATGAAATCCACTGGTCTATGCTGCACTCTGAATGGATCTTGTAACATTACATGTTGATCATATGGACAATATTGGTTCAGTTATGGATCATCCAAATATTTACACATTTCATAGCAATACAACATAAAAAAGAAATCCCATTTTTATCACCGACAAACTCATCAGAAAAGTTGTTAAGCACTGTGAGGCTCATTGTGAAGAATGAGTTTTCCAAAATTTTTTGCTTGAAAGCTCTAATTTTGTCACATTGGCAACAAATACTGTCAGTTGTTTTCCTTGTAGTGAAAGGCTCATTCATGCATGTTCCAAATATGAATGACCACAACTTGTAAGTTATTCTTTCAAGAAAATTTGACGTTCCATGATAAAAAGTAGCGAGTTCATCTTGCAACTCAGCAACTGCAAACTGCTTTTCCTTGATAACACTGCACTCTCGTGTGCAGAAGTGCTTTATGTATACATTCCATTTATCATACAGATATTAACAAAGTGTATACTTAAGAATCAAGATATAATAAAATTAACATTTTTTACTTTTTTTTTTACTGACTGTGTGACAGTGAAGACTACAATGACTACAAGTATAGTTTAGCCACCATCGCTTTACTACATTAGTGCAAATGTCAATATAGTGAGGACAAATAATATCTTAGTAACATTCCAATCCCTCTGTGACTTTTTCAAGCTTTCACCATTCTAATGTTCCTCAAACCTATTTCATCCTTTTTATTCTCAGCAAATCACCTTACTTCTAGGCTTAAAGCAGCTAATAAGTACTGTTTCCTTTACACTTCTTTCCCATTACCTATAATGTTCTCTGCTATCACCCACCTTCCTTGACCCGCTCCCAACTTTTCAAGGTGAATCCATTAATTTGTGCTCGATTTCCCATCATCTCTTACCTTCTCAGGTGACTTTTTGGTGTATGTTCTATATTTTTAATCTCTGTATCCTGGGTGCCTAGCACACTGACTGATACATAACACAGACGCTCAATAAATAAAAAGGATGCAATTTCTGACTTCTAAACACCAAGAATAACTGACAGTTGCTTGTTTGTTATTCCAGTGCACTTTGACATATATTAGTATAGTAAGTCCTCACTTAACAATATCAATAGGTTATGCGACTAAGTGAAATGATATATAACAAAACTAATTGATATAAACTAAATTCCTATGGCATCTCATCTATGTTACTAGAAAATGATGCTGAACGAAACAGTGTTACTCAAGGACCTACTGTACATCTTAAGCCCACGACCTTGTTAAGTAAGCAAAGAGTATATTATCCTAGTATTACAGGTGAAGCAACTCAAGTACAGAGACTTACCAAAGTTATACAGCCAGTAAATAAGAGATAGGCCTAGAACTCAAGTTATTTTCTTCTCTTGTACAAAACTTACCACATTGGGAAAAACTGAATTCAAGTGTTTATGACTCTGGGATCATTTCATCAAATTAAGTGTTTTGGAAAGACATTTATAAGACCCAGCTATACATCTTTCTCCTAAGTATGTGTGCTTAAGCTTAAATTAAATATACATTTTTTTCTTTTAGAGATTAATAGCCATAATTGTCCTCTGGTTCTCCCAATTCAGTAACTCTTTTGGCTACACCTAGGTATGAACGTATTTTACGTATTTGTAGGCAGGTTATAAAGGAACAACATATAGAACTAACTTACCCTTGGTCTTAGGGGTTTATGTAAACTTTAGGGGTTTATATATGAGAATGAGACAGGTTAACTGTACATTGATCTTATCCCTGGGAGACAGTATAGAGGGTGCCAAAAACATACACACATTTTAAGAAAGGAAAACACTGTATTAAATGCTAATATTCAATATGTACTGGTAAGAAAAGATGAATACAAGTCATGTTTGACTTCTGCAATTATGAGAGGGGCTCAAAGTGGTTTCCATCAGCATCCAGACACTTCTGATTACAGAGAACTACTGCCTGAGCAATGCTGACCAAAGTGTCCACCTTTATCACTGTGAATGTCATTTCAGTTTCTTCCCAAAGTACCGCAATGTAGGTTTTCTACAGTACACCACATCCTTTAAGGTTCCCCATAGGTAGAAGTCAAGGCATGTTAAGTCAAGAGAACGTGGGGGAAAAATCAAACTATGTTCTCAAATTTCAAATACCTCTTCCAAATGATCTCACACTCCTTGAACGTCAACCATACTTCTGCCATTTTCTTTGACTGTCCTGCCTGTCACATGGTGACGCTGGCATTCATCTCATTAATGCCATCTTTTGAGTGAACATCATATTAACACATTGCTACTGTAATTCTATTCAACTTTGGAAAGTAATACATAACACCACTTAAAATGTGTATACATTTTTTGGCACCATGATATATATAGTAAGTTTTAGAAAATAAGATTAGAAATGTATGTCTGCGTGATAGGTAGGAAAAGGTGGTTTTTCTTCCTTGACATCAAGTCTATTAATGTTTATATGAATAAATAATAAGTCTTAGACAAAAATGCAAAACAAAGTTATATTCTATCATCTGGATATTATAAGGGAAAACTTGTTTTAAATCAAAGACTATGGAGGTAATCGTCACTGAAGTGTGGGAAGAAAAGATTTTTCACCTTTTTCGTTTATTTTTTCAAAGGCACTCATAATTGTAGACATTGTAGCACATGTGTATAATTTATAGATATACATATATTAGAATATGAGCTCAAAACTTTTTTAACAGGTGAGCTACAGGATTAAAGATGTTTGCAGACCACTATTCCTTAATAGCATGACCCAAATGATCTTAAACTCCTATTATAATATAACATGTGTAATATAAATTCATGGAACTACAGAGTGTTCTGAGATGCCTATTACATATCTGAAACATTAATCACCTGCAAATGTAAACTTGGCTCAGAAGCACTTCTGATTTGTAAATACACACACATATATTTATAATGAAGATATATATTTGCATTCATATTTAGATTTCATAGCATCTTTCCCCAAGAGATCTTATTTTAAATTTTCTGAAAAGTAATTCAGAACAGGAGGAAAAAACAGACAAGACTAAAAATTGAATATCATTCTGGGTGCTTTTGGTATTCAATCTGAATAATTCTAAACTTTGAGCTATGATATTAAAATGAATATCAAAAGGATATTTGTTACTTTACACAATTCAAATATTAATATTACAGTTAACACTAACTGCTATGCAACTTACTGCAATTTTTTAAAATACTAAAAATGTTACACAAAGGTTCTTCTTACCTGCTTGAAATTTGTAACTGCTTTAATAACAGGAGAAGCTGTTATCAGGAGAATATCTTCTGATGGAAAGTTAATCGCCAACTTATTCAAAAAAAAAGGAGGAAAAAATGAATAACTTTAGATACTAGTATAAATGCCATAAGGGGTAAGATAGAGCTAGTGAAATTTTAATAAAGTTATTAACATAGGAAACTAAAAACTCACTGCTCTTCATCTAAAGGTCTCCATTATCCTGGGTCTTGTTCATGTTTATGGGGTAGTGATGAGTAGTGTTCAACTCTGATATTGATTAAAATGAATAATACATTTACACCAAACACTAACAAAGATCTGAACACGCAAAGTGACATAAAGAGGTATCCCTCATTTACCTGAACTAGTTTATATGCCAATTTAAAGTTACCATGTAGAAGAAACTATCTTCCTAATTAACAGTAAATCACCTTCTATTGTAAAATATTTTCATTTGCCTTCAGCAAGATAAAATTACAGCAAATCCTCAATAATAAGCATTTAGGATCTTAGCCTGACTTTTCCTAAGTGCTCTGGTACACCTATCCTGCCTCTTCCACATGCTCAATAAGTATGTATTCTGGGAAGACCAAGCCATTTTAATGTTAGCCTCCACAAAATTTAGTGGTTTAACTTGTTCTTGTTTCATCATTTTCTCTAGCTAGAAACCTCTTTTTCTCACTTTAATCTTCTTGAAAGCATTTTCCTAGCTCTAGTTCCTCTACTCCACTAAACCTCTATTTCTGTGCCTGCTGTATCATTAAAACTGAGCATGATTAATTTATTTATACATTCTTAAAACTCACAGATTCTTTTTAATATCACCTTATTTAAACTTTCTGCAATATTTGACAATATTGTCACTTTCCCATCCTTTCCTTTGGATATTCTGTATTTTTACCCCCTGGCTTTCTGTTTCCATTGCTAGACCAGGCCCTCAAAACTTCTTTATACTACTAAAATTACCTTTAAATTGGCCATCCAGTCTCATAATAACCAACTGCTCCTGCCCCACCTATTATAATTAATCATCTTTCAAGAATGTTCATTTGATCACAGTACTCCATTGCTCAAAATCATCTAACTAGAGGTTCTTGTTAAATTCTTAGTATGACTTAGAAGATCCCTTAGAATCTGGTTTCTGCCAACTTCCTGGCTTCATCTCTGGTTACCTCCCCCAAGCACCATGTGCTGCTTGCTGCTCCCAGATGATGCGATGCATTTCCACCTGAAATTATACTATTGCCTCCCTTTTCTTGTCTACCTGCTGAACTTTTACTCATTCTTCTACACTGAGACAAAAGGATTATCTCCTTTGAAAAAGGATACCTCTTCCCTAATTCACTCCCTATCAACTCCACAGGCAGCCCTAAGATGGCAAACACAATGATAAAGTGATTTATTTACATGTGTCTTCCACTAGGCTGTGAGTCCCTAAAAAGAAGGTACCCCTGCTGTTTATATTTGACTAATCAGTCCTTACTATGGTGCCTGAATCATTGGTGAATAACTGGAAAACACACATCCAAAGATTAAGTTAAAACAAACAACTTGGATTTCTTACAGTATTTCTTATGACTTCAGTGACTGCATACGTTTATATCAAAATAATTTAGCCGGTTTTTGGAATATAAGCTTATGTATACTATATACGGTCTGATTATTTACTATAATCAAAAAAGCATTCCCTAGTTGCATTTAATCCCTTGCTGGTTGTTTCACAAAACACGACTAGAGACGAAATCTCGTCTACCTTGGGAGTTCTAAATATAGGAAACTTACGTAAGGGTTACGATGCACTAAGGACTTTGGCATCTATCTATCTGGAAGCTGAATTCAATAATCTAACTTAAAAGGGGGCCGAATTTTCTAAGTACTTGCTAGTTACAAGCCCTCTTGTCGTGATATTAATACTAGGAGCAGAGCCTGGTTGAGCCAGCTTTGGGTTCTCCCCTAACGACCTGCTCACCAGCCCTCCTCTTTGCGCCTGATATGAGGCTTGAGAGGTAATAAGGACATCATCTGAGGGCCACCATGAAGTCTCTAATGTCTGAGAGCAAGGAGAAAACCAGGGGAAAAGAAAGCGTCTAAAGAGGGACCAAGAAGGGCAAGGGGAGGGGGCGGAACGCAGCCCAGAACTCCACCGAGGAAGAAGCGGAGACACCTGCACACCCGCCCTACCTGCTCCGCACAGGTGACACCCGCGATGCCACCGCCGACCACTACGAACTTCCCCGCCGTCGAGGGGGGGCGCACTTCCGCCATGCTCTAAGCCTTTTAAAGGTTTTACTGACAACAGTGGGGAGCCGCAGAGTTTGCTTTCCGGGAATGGAAGTAATGCAGGGCGGCCACTTCCGGGTCCTGAGCCGACCTACGGGTGCCCAGGAGCTCATACTTAGTATCTTCGCGTATCGGCCGCGGGCTGCGTTTCGCAAGCACGAAGTCCTGTTGTTCATTCACTATTACAACTGAATGTAGTTTTTCCACGTAGATTTAATAAAGAGAAGACTAACAAACAAACAAAAAAAGTAAAGAAGATGGGTGGTCAAAAGACGCTGACAAAGTGATTAAAGACAGACCAGTGGTCTGACGGGGCAGAAGGTTCTTAAATGAAATACTCTGAAGTTCTATTATAAGTTTCTGTGAGAAATTAGGTATCTTAAGATGACATAGCGTCCACGCGGGCTTTAGAGAAACCCATCCTTTTCCCTCAGCAAACTCTGAAAGTGCATACCAACCTAAAATAGCATCTCTCTGCTGTCAGATCATGTAGTTAGCCATATTTCCCTGCCTTCAGCTGAGTGAGGTGCCAGTTCTTGTGTCCATCAGGCTCCAGGGGATACACTTAAAGCCCTCCAAATAGATCTCCCAAAGTCCTCTTCACTTATGCTAGGCACAGGGAATGTATGGTGAGGTGAAACTCTCCCTTCCCTTTTCCAATGTGTCCTGTGTGTTGGAGCTGGCAGGGGTCAGAGGATTGTTTCCTACAACTCTTCAAAAGAATTTTTATTACAATCGGCAATTTACCAATGAATTCTTTACATTAGCTTATATAACCTCAAGGAATATGATGGGCTAATGCTTTCAAAACCAGTTTTATAAACTTTCAGCACTCATGTACTTTCTAATCTTTCAGCATGGTCTAGTGCCTTCTGTTAAAGGCATTGGGATACTTGGTAGCTATTGTATTGTTAGCTCTTGGAGATGAATTAACCTGAAAAGTCACATTTAATTCCATTGTATCTGGTTTTGTTCTATAAATATCAGACTCGTGCCATCTAGAAAACTGGAGGCATTTCTTATACAGCCCCACAACCCCCAAACTAGGAAGTTTTTCTCAGTTTCTCATTTCAGTTTTGATTGTGACTGATTTATTTTAAGCCTTCTTCTCCCACTTGGATTATTAAAAGAGGTTCCCAGTGGTTTTTTTCCTCCTGTTCTCCCACTTGTATCTCTAATGTGTCTTATATGCTGCCACAAGAATTATATTTCTAAAAGGTAAATGTGGTTACTCTCTACCCTCACCACTTTTCCTTCTGGCACATTCCCGATTTCTTGAACACATCAAGAATTTTCTTCTTTTCCATTCAAGACCACCTTGTCCAACCTGTGAATCTATGAATGGCAAGCTCAAATGCTATCTTCCCCACCTATGTCAGGCAGAAATAATCATGTCTATAATATTTTATTGCATTTAACAGTGTTTATTGAATTTGATTGGGTGTGTCCCTCTAGGCTTCCTCTTTGAGGAAAGGGGGTGTATTTTACATAGGTTTGATTTTTTCTTGCCTATGCCTTCAATCCCACCACTTAGCTCAGTGACTTAAGTGGTCCTTAATAAATATTTTATGAGGCTTCAGAATTAGCATGAGCTTTTATGGTATGGTTAGATCCACCACTAAAAGGTATGAATTGGCCTTATGAAATAATGCTGTTCTTTCTTAGTTTGCTATATTTTTAGATTAGGTTGTCCTGGGTAAATAGGTGTTGTGGTTATCCCACAGTACCAGGATGAAACCTCCATCCAAAGTTTGGTTTGGATGTCAAGATTTGATAACCACACACACACACACACACACACACACAACACACACACGCACAAACCCCTAGAGGGAATTTTTCTGAAATTCCTGGGGAGAGCATGGTGGTCCCTCAAACTGATCCAGAAATGGTTAGAGAGAGCAAAGAAAGGAGACTAACCCTGCTTTTATTATTTCTCATAAGAAATTTTATTCTGATTAGGGGATTGGGCTGGGGTGAGGGTTCTAGCACATCTGGGCCAGGCCTGTTGGGGTTTGAATTTCTTGCCAGTGCCAAAGGTAGGCACACCCAAACTTTCTCAGCTTGCCCCTATGTTGTGCAGAAGGGAAATGGGTAAGGCTTGAGAGCTGTCAGCAAACATCAAAAATGGAGTCAGGTTCTTCATTACAATTGGTGGCCTACTTGTGGTTTCCAACTCTATGTGATAGGTTTATAAAATTTCCAAGCTCTTCATAAGCCATACAATGGAGTTTCATATTTCAATTTCAATTTCAACACATACTACCAGAAAAGCACTCTTATTGAACTGTAAGTACACAGGAAATTCCTAAAGTCAAATATAAATTGTTTTTATTATCCAAAATTTTTTATTACAGGAAATTGATCATTCTTGTTAGGCTTTTAAACTTTTTGAGTTGTGATCAAAATTTCTAAAAGATGTCTTTCACAGTATAAAATATTATTATAACACAATTTGCATATCCTTTTCTGTATTCTCTAAAGAATACTAGGTTTATACCTTAAAATAGTTTTTGTGCTATTTTTGAATAAAACATCTCTACTTATGTTCCATGGCATTAATTTGTTAGTTGCTATGCTTTTCACATAAAAATTATAGATAGTACTTGAAGGAATTATTTTTTAATTATGTTGATGCTTAATTATTTACCATTTTAGTGTGTAAGACAACATTTTACTATCAACTACATTGAAGATAAGAGAAAGTCAGAATGTTTTCCTATAAATAAATAAAATATTTTCCACAGCTAGTTATTATACTAAAGAAATAGAAAGGAATAACCCTTTGCATTTACACATTTTGTTTATTGCAATCACTTATATTGCCCATAAAATAAATAAAGGTATAAAGAAGGTAAAGAGTATTTCCTTCCAAATGAGAAAAATCTTAAATTATGGAATCAAATGAATGCAGCTAATTTATTTCAGTTCATATAAAATACTGAAATTAGAAATAGGTTGTACTTCTTAACCCTTTCACTGCATTATTTGACTTCAAGTTTTCTTTCAAAATGTGTCAAAAAGCCACAAAAAGTTGATATTTTGACTATTTATGCATTTAATAATAACATTTTGAGCTGCTCTGTATAAAAATGATATTATTTTATTTTAAATTTTTGTTATATGGTAATAAGTTTTACCATTATATTGAATTTTAGCAAAAAATACTCAAAACATATTAAGTGGCACCAATTAGATTTGAGTATAGATAAATTAGAATCTAATGGCATTGAAGACATAAAATATGTATTACGAAATGTTACGCAATATGGCATACAAAACATCTTTTTGTTGATAGTGCAAGTCACAGGAAAACATATTTAAAAATCTTGTATATGGAGAAAAGTCCTTGAAAGAGTTTCACACTGAATAACAAAGTTTTTTTGAGCTCGTGGGATAAACTAACACCACAGTCAGTGGAAAGAAATATTCATTTGGATATATCTGAATGTCGCAGCAAAAGAATTAATTTTATATGTTTTGTAAAGAAAAAAATTTTTGTTGTTTCAAATAATCCTGAAAATAATTCATTATCCATTCATTTCTTTTTAAGTTCACATTAACCAACATGGAGTTACATAAAAATTTAAGTAAATTTCTCCTTTTTAGTCTTGAAAGTATTTGTAAGTTTACATGAGAATTCAGAATTTTAGCTGTCAAAATTATCTTGAGTTAAATTATGTATGGTAACAATGATATACACTGAGCATGCTTGCCCAAACACATCAAGCTAAATGTGAAAAGAAAGTCTCATTTTATCATTAGTCTTGGGAGATACAAGGTTAGCCAATTTCTTGTTTACTTCTGGTCAGGAAACTTATTGTATGAATCACATTGAAGAACAGCTGTTTAAAAAACAATCTGTATAACACCAAAAATATTGTTATTATTGTGGTTGTGAAACTGCATTCACAGAGGGACATTTTTTCCTCAGGATAATGAAATATTTGTTTAAAGAGATACATCAGCTGGCTGTGCTGTGATCCATTTTTTGACATATTTGAAGTAATCTAAAGTTTTGCCATTTGCAGACTCAGTTGTGTCTGGCGCTTGTAGAGAATTGGACACCCATTTATTTCCTCCTTTCTTCTGCCCTAGCCACCTGCTCCGGGAACCTCTCTGTACTTGTATTTATCAATGTTCTTTTTGAAAAGAGGTGTTAATCAATTATCAGATGGCCATGACTTATGGAAACATAATGTAACTGCCTTCCTCACATTAAAAGGTAACTTAGAAATGTGTCAAAACATTTTACAAACCTAATAATATTGCAAAACATGAATAACCCTTTTTACAATATTTGTATTTTCCCTTATATCTCTCGGCCCCTTTTCTCTCTTTTCTATGATGATCCTGTTTTTTTTCCACCTGCCCCTCAATGCACCTGTTTCTGAAAACTCTGTTCTCTAAGTTTTCTTCCTTTTCTATGTTGCCTGTATCAGCACATCTGCTCCTAGTTGCTCATCAAATATATAATCTCCCCTTCTTCCTTACTAACAGAATCCCAATTTTGTTTAAATTGACAATGTGCTACCTAAAAATATCTGTTTTTCCAGACACTTTGGCAGTTGAGGTGGCCATGTGACATGGTTGTGGCCAATGAGTAGTGGAAATCAGCCAGGGATTTGGGGAAAGCCTTGGTTCTCCTAACAGAGGTACTTCCAGTTCCTCCTTTTCTCTTCTCCTTCTTCCTGTCTGGGATGTGGGTGTGAAATTAAGGGTATACCAGCTATCTGACAACCATAAAATCACAGTAAGAAGATAATGATATATTTGCTAATGATATGGAGGGGAGAAGATGGAAAGATCTTTCTCTAAAGGCTTAATCGAGATGCTTTTTAAACTCCGGATTGCCTACCTCCAGGCCTCTTGTTCCTGAGACAAATAAATTGCTATACTCGTGTATCTAAACCACTAGTTTAGTTTTCTGTGCTTGTTACTGAACAGAATCCTAACCTAGTCCCCTTTTATTTAATTACATAAGCACAGAAATATTTGATTGACCCCAATATATCATATCTTTAAGCCAAATTTATTTCTATTACTCATCTCTGATTTCCCTTCAATGTGCTATATTAAAGTACAAAAGTGAAGGCAACATCCTGCATCATTTGCAAAGTCAAATAAATTGCTTTTAGTTCAAAAGAGTTCAATGATTTATTCTGGTATTTCTCACTGTAATTTATCTGAAACATTTTGCTATAGGCATGATGTGATTTATATAGTTTGGAGACTTGGTTGAAAATTTGATTTTCTTATGCCATTCCTGACCACACTTGTGTCAATACAAATTAATTACTCCTTCAAACCCAGTCCAAATTAATCTTATTGTGAATTTCCTTTGTGAGAAGACATGACATATTTTATCAGATATAGATTTCAATTTGCTATCCTTTCTATAGTGAGTTTGCTTAGCAATGAAAAGGAAGTAGGCCACTATTCAGACTAACATAATTAATAGCTGTGTATCAATATGTATATCTACATCTAGTTCTATATTTACATAATTATATTTATTAGATGTGATTGAGATATCAAAGACTTGTACAAATATGACTGTTTCCAAGGCAATGGCTTAGTTTTTCTCCAAATCATCATGGATTCTATTTAATGATTTAATGTGGTAAATCTCTAACTTTGAATACATTCAATTCACATAACTTTGTGTTAATCAAAATTAGCCGGCAATGCTCAATAAGCATGTTTTTCTTTTGTAATGAACAATATAATAAAATAAATTAAGAGAAAGACATGTATGTTATGCAAATGAAAATCTGTATGATCATTCTAATGCCATCTACATGTCTTTCAGTTGTTAAATTTTCACTCACTTATTCATTGATCAAATATTTACTGAGCACCTACTCTGTACCAGACATTGTGCCAGGCACAGTGAATTAAACAAACAAAAATTTCTGCCCTACCTGGGAAATACAGACAATAATAAATAAATAAATAAGTAGGGTTGTATGTTACAAATTGCTAAGTGTATGGAAAACAGAAGAAAAATGGGATCTATAATATGTATGGAAGTATGCTATTTACAATTTTATTTTTCTTTTTTCATTAGTTTATGGTATACAAAACAACGTAGTGATTGGATATTTATGTGCCTCGCAAAATGAAAACTACAGTTAAGTCTACTATCCATCTGACACTGTACATAGTTATTACAATACTATTGACTATATTTTCTATGTCGTAGTTTAAATCCTCGTGACTATTATTTTAATTAAAATTGACATTCAATATTATTTTATATTAGTTTCAGGTATACAGTATAGTTAGACATTTATATAATTTAAGAAGTGATTTCCCCTGACTAATCTAGTACCTACCTGGCACTATATATAGTTATTACCATATTATTAACTGTATTTCCTATGATTTACTTTACATCCCCATGACTATTTTGTGATTACCAATTGATACTTCTTAATCCCTTTACCTTTTTCATCTTGTGCCCCCAAACCCCTCCCATCTATCACTCTGATAAATCTAGTACCCATCTGACACCATACATACTTATTACAATATTGTTGACTATATTCCTAATGTTATGCCCTACATCTCCATGAGTACTTTGTAATAACCAGTTTGTGCCTCGTAATCCCTTCCTTTTTTCAACCACTCCCTCAAACCCCCTCCTATTTGGCAATCATCAAAATGTTCTCTGTATCTATCTGTTTTTTTCAGTTTTGTTTGTTTATTTTGTTCTTTACATTTCACATATAAGTGAAATCACCTTGCATCTGTCTTTGTCTGACATATTCCACTCAGCTCAATACTCTCCAGGTCCATCCATGCTGCTGCAGAATGACAAGAACCCATTCCCTTCCGTGACTGAGTAATATTCCATTGTATATATGTCCCACCTCCTCTTTATCTACTCATCTATTCATTGACAAACACCAGACTGCCTCCACATGTTGGCTATTGGTAATAATGCTGTAACAAACACATGGATGCACATGTCCCCTCAAAGTAGCACTTCGGGTTTCTTCAGATAAATATCCTGAAGTGGGAGCACTGGGTTTTTCTTTGTCTCTTGTTATAGCATTTGTTTTAGTCTACTTTATCTAATATAAGTATGATTACTCTAACTTTTTAAAAAATTTCCATTTTCATAAAATATCTTTTTCCCATCCCTTTATTTTTAGTTTCTGTGTGTCTTTCTATCTGAAATGAGTCTCTTGTAGGCAGCATGTGTAAGGGCCTTGTTTTCTTATCTATTGAACCATCCTATCTATTGATTGCAGCATTTAATCTATTTACATTGAAAGGAATCTTTTATAGCTATTTAGTTATTGCTAATTTATTCATATTTTTTATCTTTTTTTTTTTTATCTTAAAGAAATTCCCTAAAATTATTTGTAGTTCTGCTTTGGAATTGGTGAACTCCTTCAGCTTTTTCTTGTCTGGGAAGTTCTTTATCTGTCCTTTGATTCTAAATGATAGCTTTGGTGGGTAAAGTAATCTTGGTTGTAGTTTCTTGTTTTTCATCACTTGGAATATTTTGTCAATCCCTCTGGCCTGCAAAGTTTCTGTCGAGAAATCAGCTGACAGCCTTGTGGGAGATCCCTTCTAGGTAAATAACTGCTTTTCTCTTGCTGCTTTTAAAATTCTCTCCTTGTCTTTAACCTTTGGCATTTTAATTATTAGGTGTGGACCTGTTTGGATTCATCTTGTTTGGGACTCTTGATTCCTGAGCTTGTATACATATTTCCTTCGCCAGGTTAGGGAAGTTTTCTGTTATTATTTCTTCAAATAGCTTTTCAATTCATTGCTTTCTCTCTTCTCCTTCTAGTACCCCTCTGATGCAAATATTGGTGTGCTTGCTATTGTGCCAGAGGCCCCTTAAACTGTCCTCATTTTTTGGATGTTTTTTTCCTTTTTGCTCTTCTATGTGGGTGCTTTCTGCTACCTTGTATCCTGACTTGCTGATTTCATCCTTTGCTTCATCTGGTAATTTCCTCTAATGCATTTTTCGTGTCAATTATTGTATTCTTCATATCTGACTGGTTCTTTTTTGTGTTTTCTATTTTCATTTTTTATGTTTCCTATATCTTTGTTGAAGTTATCCCTGAGATAATTTGAGTCCTTATAACCAGTTTTTGGAACTCTGCATCTGGTAGATTGCTTGTCTTCATTTTTTTTTCATCTTTCTTTTTTTAAAATGGAAATTCTCAAACATATACAGGGAAGAAAAAACTATGAATTCCTACTATCTGTCACGTAGTTCCAACAACAAAGACTAATTCTGCATATACATTTCTCTCTCCCTCACTACTCTTCAAACTAACTTTCTATTCCTTTAGCATGCTGTGCCCATTTCTGCCCTCTTGCCTTTGAACTAACTATTTCCACTGATTGGACGCATCAGTTGACTCATTGTCGTTTAAATCTCAAACTTTATTTAGGTTTCCCTAACTACCCACTTCAAACCCTCTACCACATCATTCTGCTTTACCTTTATCCTAGTACTTATCACTACCTCATCTTTTTCTTTTTTTTCCCCCTCTTCTGTCTTCTTTTTTTTCTCTTTCCATCACCATCAGCTCCTTCTCCCTCATCTCCCAACCCCTCCCTCTTCTCCCATCCCCTCCCCACTTGCCCCTGAATAAACATTAAACTATTGATTTTGTCCATGGGTTGTTTGTTTGTTTGTTTGTTCTTTGCTGCTTTCAGTTTTATATTCTGCATATGAGTGAAGTCATACAGTTTTTGGTTTTTTTCTATCTTGCTTATATCACTAAGCATGATGATCTCCAGTCCATCCATTTTGTTGCAAATGGCAATATTTCATCTTTTCTTATAGCTGAGTAATATTCCATTGTGTATATGTACCACAGCTTCTTTATCCAGTCATCTGTCGCAGGGCACTTTGGTTGTTTCCATGTTTTGGCCACTGTGAATAGCGCTGCAATGAACATTGGGGTACATAAGTCTTTGCAGACAAAGGCTTTCAAGTTTTTTGGGTAGATCCCCAGAAGGGGGATTGCTGGGTCAAATGGTAGCTCCATTCCCAATTTTCTGAGGAACCCCCACACTGCCTTCCACACTGGTTGTACCAGTTTGCACTCCCACCAGCAGTGTGTGAGAGTTCCTTTTTCTCCACATCCTCTCCAGCACTTGTTATTCCTTGTCTTGTTGATAGCAGCCATTCTAACAGGTGTGAGGTGGTATCTCATTGTGGTTTTGATTTGCATTTTCCTGATAGCTAATGAGGATGAGCATTTTTCATATGTCTGCTGGTCAT
>PVJL010008573.1:0-65527 GCA_004026885.1 Lyroderma lyra
TCTGGTTGGTCCTGTTTCCTATGGCAGTTATTTCATTTCTCACTTCTTTTATGGTATTATTTATTTCTCGTATTTCCGTCTCAATCTTTCTTATGTTTTGAATTTCTTTGTTAAATTGTTCTTTTTGTTCACAGAGTTCCTTTTTTATGTCGTTTATATCTTTTTTTATATTATTTATCTCAGCTATGGTGTTCTGCCATTAGGTTTTCATTTGTCTCACAGCCTTTAGAATGGCTGCTTTAAATTCTCCATCACTTAAATGAGACCCTTCCAGTTGTAACAGGCTATCTTCTAGGTAAATTTCATGTTCTTTCTGAGGAGTTTTAGTTTTTAAGGAATTCATCCTGTCCACTGCATTCTTCCTCTTTGACATGAGGGCTTTATGTTCAGTGCCCAGATTATTGCTTTTTTGGTGTCTTGCTGTAGAGCAGACTAGGTGGCACTGGGGGTCAAGTTTTGAGGGAGAGGGGGCTGTTTGTTTCTTGTTTCTGATCTCCTACTGCGTTTGGAGGCTATGCGCATATATCCTGGGGAGAGGCCAACAAAAGGCTTTCCAAAGGCAGCTCTGCCTGCTGCCCTTTGCTGGGGAAGCTGTTTTTGCTAGCTGGGGTGAATGCTAGCAAACCAAATGAGTCTTTCTTCCCAGCCCTGATTCAGTACCTGGCTGTCTAAAGGCTCACACTGCTTTCAGAACTCTGGGGTGCACGAGGAATTGCCCGCTCCATAAGTCCAAAGCTGTGGGCCTGGCCTGAGACAGCAGGGTCGCCTTTGCAGCAGGCTGGGAACAGGAACTGTAGCCCTGTATAGGTCTCCAGGGGGCTTAGAGCTGGGGTGTTATCTTTGCAGTTCAGAGTCCTCGCTCAACCCTTCTACCACTCAAAAGTTCCAGAGGCTGGCTCCCAAACTCCTTCCGTCCCCAGCTCCCCAGTCTCTCTCCCCTTTCCCAAACTGCACAGCTCCGAATAGTCATCAGGGATCGCGTCCTGATCCCGCGTGGTCCGTCTCTGCTCCCTTCCCTCTCCCCGACTCGCCCCCTTCTCGCCAGCCTTCAGGTGTTTACTTGCGATTTGTGGATTTCTCAACAGCCGGTTTGTCACTCAGGGTCCTCTTTCTTGGCTCCTGGACTGCCGTTCAATTGTGTTTTCTGGGAGAGGCTTTAGGAACCTCCTCTCCAGTCACTATCTTGTCTTCCTCCTAGTTAAATTTTTTTCTGTGTCTCTTTATTGGTGAGTTCAGTCCACTTACATTTAGGGTGATGAGTGATATATGAAGATTTCCTATGACTATTTTGTTTTCTGGATTTTGGTTGTTCAGAGTCTTGGTTTCTTCTTTGCTTTTTCGTTATTGTCTGTTTTTTTAGCTTGATGGTATTATATGATATTTTTCTTCTGTTTTATTTTATTTGTCTGTCTATCTATCTATCTATCTATCTATCTATCTATGTATTTATTTTTGGTTGTGTTTCTTGGTTCCAGGTCTTTTTTGAGTAGTTATCATGAGGTTTATAAGAAGGAAAGTTTCGTGTATGTAGTGACTCCTTTCTTAAGCATACTTTTCATTTCTGTTCTCTTTAGGGGATTTAAACTTTTACTTCTTCCCTTTTTATATTTTTGTTTTCCCAACTTTTTGCCACTTAGTTTGGATTTTTTATTTCACGTCAAGTAGCCTCCTGGAGTGCTGGCCTTGTGTTGGCAAATTCCCTCAGCTTCCATATGTCTGAAAAAGACTTTCTTTCTCCTTCATATCTAAAAGATAAATTTGCTGGATAGATTATTTTTAGCTGGTTGTTCCTCTCTTTTAATATTTTGAATATGTGATTCCACTCACTCCATCCTGACTTAAAGAGTTTCTGCTGAGAAATTTGTTGATAGCCTAATGGGCTTTCCTTTGAAGGTTTTATACATATATATATATTCCCATCCACCCCCGTCCCCGGCTGCCTTGAGAATTCTTTCTTTGTCTTTGATTTTTGACATCTTCAGTATTATGTGCCTTGGAGAAGGTCTGGTAGGATGCAGGTAGGTAGGGTCCTGTTTTCTTCTTAAATTTGAAATTTCAGTACTTCCCATAGGGTTGGGAAGTTCTCATTTGCTATATGTTTGATTAAGCTCCATTAGAATTTTGTTCTGTTTCTTCTGGTATTTCTATTATGCTAACATTGTCTTTCTAATGGAGTCAGATAGTTTTGCAGAGATCGTTCCTTTTTTTGGGGGGGGTTTCTTAAATCTCCTTTTTTGGTTCTTAAGTCTTCTTCCTTCTGTTCAATTTCTGTGTTTCTATCTTCAATGTTACTAATTCTTTACTTCATGTGGTTGGCTTTGCTTCCTATGCAACTTAATTCATGCTTTATTTTTTTATTGCACTGTTTATCTCCCAAATTTCTATTTGATTATTTTTTATAGTTTCAATCTATTTGTTAAAGTGGTTCTTTTGTTCAGAGATTTCCTTTCTGAGGTAATTTATCCAGGTCTGAGTACTCAGCCAGCATTCCCTAGCTCTCTGAGTATTTTTAGGAGTTCAGTCTTGAAATCTGTGTCATTTAGATCATATATTTCCAAATCTGTAAGTTCCTTTTTCCCATTTTCTCTCTGGGATATTTTATTCTGGAGGGGGTTCATTGTAATTAATGTGGTTCTCTTCCTCAGTATAAGGGATTTTTCCCCCCTGGAAGACATGGAGAGGTCTTTCTTTCATTTCCCAGTTGGTGTCTCTACAGTTTCTTACAGTATTTTCTCTTGGTTGTTAGACTTTCTCACTCTTGGAGATTTCCTGGAGAGTGGGCTTCTCCTCTTTGACTAAGTTACCTTGGTTTCTATGTGCCTCATTTTTGGGGAATTGTGGTGGGTGATGATATTCTCTACCTCTTAGATCTGTGCAGACAGTGGCTGCTGTGCCTTTGTTTTACAGTTTCCCTTAACCCCCTTGCTGGTTCCCTTGTGGGTAGAATTTGTCGGGGAGGGCTGAGGGCTTGTTTGCAGCACAGGGTATTGGCAGTTTGGGTAAGAGCACAGGGAACCAGCCAGACTCCCTGTTCACAGTTTCTGCTTAGGAGTGGGGGCAGTGCAGTTTATCACTGCTGTTTGTCCTGAGGTTGTGGGTGCTGGCTCAGCTGTAAAACAAGCCTGTCCCTCCATCATGAGCACTCAGGGCTAGGGCAGGTACACTCTGCAGTATAAACTTGCTCCTCCCTAAGGAGAGAGCCCAGCTGTTCCTGGCATGCACTACATACAAATCTGACATTCCATCAGGAGCACACAGAAGCTCAGGTGGCTACACACCACCGAGCAAGGTTGGCCCTCCATTAACAGTGCATCAGAACTGGGGGGGGGAATGGTGCTGCAGAGCAAGTCCAGCCTGCCATCAGGACTGCAACAGAGCCAGGGGGATCAGCACTGCTTTATTTTGTCCCCTCTCGGGGCTTCCACTCTCTGCTCCTCCACCTGCCTGGGATTGTGCTGAGCTCAGCCCATTTTCCCCAGCCCCCTCCTTCATCCTTCTTCTGCTAGCCTCCGGCTTTTGCAGGCCCTTCTCCACACTGCTACCTTGCCTTTCCTTCCATTTTCTTCCCTTTTTAGGTGTTTTCTTGAGGTGGGTCTCTCAGCTGAGACTATGTCACCTGGGGGTTCACTTGTTGGGGTTTGGCTGTTCAGTTTGTAATTTTCAGGAGAAATTTCAGGGAAGCCCTCTCATACCATCATCTTGATCCTCACCTGTCTTTGATTTTTGACATCTTCAGTATAATGTGTCTTAGAGAATATCTGCTAGGGTCCAGGTAGCTAGTGGACCTACTTTTCTCCTTGAATTTGGGGTTGCAGATCTTTCCAAAGGTTTGCGAAGTTCTCATTTATTTGTTTGAGTATGCTCTCTGTAGAGTTATTTCTTCCCCTTCTTCTAAGCCTATTATTCTAATACTGTTTTTTCCAATTGAGTCAGATAGTTCTTAAAGAGTTCTTTCAATCCTTTTGACTCTGAAGTCCCTATCTTCTTTCTTTGTTGTTTCCATGTTTTGATCTTCAGTGTCATTATTTTTTTCTCCACCTGGTTGGCCCTGTTTCCTATGGCAGTTATTTCATTTCTCACTTCTTTTATTGCATTACTTATCTCTTTAATTTCCATCTGATTCTTTCTCATAATTTCAATTTCTTTGTTAAATTGTTCCTTTTGTTCATGAATTTCCTTTCTGAGATCATTCATATCAGCTATGGTGTTCTGCCAATATGTTTTCATTTCTCTGAGAGCCTTTAGAACTGCAGCCTTATATTCTATGTCACTTAGTTCATAAATTTCTAGATCTATAAGATTCTTTTCTGCATATTTTTAAAATCTTCTTTCTAAGCAGCTTTGTATCCTAAGGTATTCCTAGTGTTTCTCCATGCAGCGGCGGTGGATGCTGCAGCATTTTTTTAGGGGCATGTGGGCCCTTGCTGTGACTGTTCCAAGGAAGTCTCTTTTTTCTCTTCCTGGTTGGTGTCACTGTTGTGTCTTGCCATACAGCAGACACTAGGTGGCACTGGGGTACAAGCTTTGGGAGAGAGGGGTGGTGGTTAAACTGTATCTCCAGTGTCCACATGGGCTGGGGGGTGTGGTGGTTCCCTACTGGCTCCACTTCCTGTGGTTTGTCAGGGCAGCTGAGGGAGAGAGGGGAGGTTGATGGATTTCAAGCCAAGGTTGCTCACGTTAGTTAGGGCAGGTGTTGCCAGCTCCGGCTTTCTCCCTTCTCCTGAGCCTGCATTTTACCCAGGATTGTGTTTCAGCATTTCAGCATTTCTATGGCAGGCAGCCACTCTCAGTTTCGAGCACTCAGAGCTATGGTGCTGCAGGTGGGGGCCCTATTCCCACCTAGGGTAGTTCAGATGCTTTCTTTAGCTTCTGTGCCACCCTGGGCAAGACTCCTGGACTGTGTCCTTAACACACTGCTGCTCAGTCCAAATCGCCCGCAGTCTCACAGGGTTTTAGCCAGTCTTGCCTCCACTCTTGTCACCTTTGGCCTTCCCCCAACCCGGTATCGTGCTGGTCCTTGGCCAGCATTGCCTGATTCCTTCCTAGTTCCTTCAGTTAGCCAAGGGTGGTTTGGGTTGCGATCTATCGCTGACTCCTCGCTTCTCTCTGTCCTGCCCCTCTTTCTCTAATCTTCAGGTATTTTCTTGCAATGTGTGGATATCTCAGTTGTCACTCTGTCCCTCAGGGTTTCCTATGTTGGATCCTGCCTATGTTCAACTGTATTTTCCAGAAGAAGTTTCAGTGATCCTCTCTCTGGTTGCCATCTTGCTGAGCTCCAGGAGGTGGTTTTTAATGCTCTCAACCCTAGGAAATCTTGCTAAAGAGCCAGATGAAATAGAAAGGTAAGAAAGGCTGTTCTCATCTTCAGTGAAATTCTACATTATCATCCAATAACTTTGCTCAGGTGAGATGCCATTGCCAACCTGAAGTGTACCTGACTTCCAGCAAGTGGAATGCTGCTGCTGGCGAGTCTTCCTCATAGCACCAACAAAAGTCATGTGGAGGGGCTGTTTTTATCATGGCAGAGTCCAAAGGGAGAAGAGCCATTTGTATCTACAATCAAAGTGAATACAGTTTTGTCTTGTAAAATTAGATTTTATTTTGCAAGGCAGTAAAAATTCCAAAAGATAACTGATATATTTTTGAGAATAATCACACCTATATTTTAGAGGGATATTGACAGAAACACAAACATTTTGATGTCCTAATTTCACTAATTGATTTTTTTAATGTATCAGGCACAATGGGGACTAGAACATGAAACCAGGCAAGGTTCCCCCCAATCTAGAATCTTATACTGCAATGAGGGAGATAATACATGTAAATAAATATAAATGATAAAAGTAGGCTGACCAAACATCTCATTTTAAATGAAACAGCAGTACTGTCCTGTTTCAAATGGTATGTATCTCAGCCTACTGACACCTTGAATTTAGCCCAGTGAGACTAGATTGACCATATATATCATTTGAAATGGGACAGTACCATTGTTTTCTATCTGGTTTAAAATGGTTTGTCTGGTTGGCCTACATAAAAGACAATGGTAAGAGTTATAAAGCAGGTAATACAAAGCATTGTTAGTTTAAGAAAAGGGAGATGGTGCTTCTGGCTAGGACAGTGCAGAAGGGCTTTGTGAGGGAACCAGCTGCTGGTTATAAAAGATTGGCGTGTCTGCAAGGTTCTTTTCTGGCACCAAATGCATGGTGTCTTTACAAACACCAAACAATTCTCCAATTCTCTGACACCAATTGAATGTCTTATAATTCAATTCAATTCTGATATTACCCAAAGTTATCACAGACTCCACAGGTCAAGGGCTCAGTCCTACAAGACTGTCCCTAGTTCACGTGTCATTTGTAAGTCCTGGTACTTCTGACCAACTGGCTATAAATTATAGAGTTCCTACTGTGGATGGAAATACTAAACCTGACAAGCTCAGGGGAGGCCTGAATGGCAGTCCCTATAAACTCAGAAGTTGAAATTAACCACATAATATGGTTTGAACATAAAAATTCCTAACTAAAAGTGGGTCATGGCAGGTAGTCATGTCCTAAGCCTGTAGCTTCCTTGACAAAGGTAAAACTTAAGTGCACCTGTTTATTGTGTTTTTGCACCTAGGATAATTTACCCTTGCAATGCCAGAGTGATCCCTTTTTCTGGACCCCTCAGGGCACAACTGCAATACCCAAATACCACAGCACAAGACCACAAAACCCTTCATTGTTATCTTATGCTGTGAATGTTAATTATTAACTACCCTATATCCACCCATGTAAAAAAAGTACAAGGTTGGACAATTTTGTGATTCATCCTAGAAAAAGTGCTACATACCTCATTGCTGAGTATCACTATGGTCGCCTTCAAAGTATGCCCCTTGAGAAGCTATGCACTGATGCCAGTGCCTAGTCCACCTTTCAAAGGAATTTTGGAACTCTCTTTCTGGAATGGCCATCACAGCTATCATCATCCCCAAAATCTGACAATTAAGTTTGCAAACTTGATACCATGTGCTTACATTGGCAGCACTGTACAAACCCAGAGCACCCCTGAATCCTATTGTTTAGTAGTTTTTATGGAGTTCCATTATGTAGGCATAATTGATTAAATTACTAGCCATTGTAATTAAAAATCTCCAGCCCCTTCCCCACTCCCTGAGGTCAGGGGATGAAGCTGGATTTTCCAACTCTGTAATCATGGGGTGATTCCTCTGACAACAGCTGTCGTCCTCCAAGTGTCACCTCATGAGCAAAGACTTAGATATTGTTGAAAGGGTATTTCTAGAAACAATAAAAGACTGTCCTCTCACCCCTAATTACTCAGAAAATTCCTAGGGTTTTAGAACTCTGTGTCAGGAACTCAGGATGAAGACCAAATCCATATTTGTCATTATACCATAGAGTGATTTGGACACATTAACATGAAAACAGTAAGAGAAAGCAGAGCTACCAGAATTTCAGAACCTGTGCTGCAAATGGCAATTTCAACTCATGGAAATGTATAGTCAGGAAAGGAATTTTAGCAAAAGAGGCAAAAAAGGTTTAATTTATTGTAGAGAATTTAGATACCTGGCTATGGGCAAGCCACTGCAGCTTGTGAGCCAGGAAGTGACTTGATTTTGTTAGAAAAATTATTCTTCAAGAGGGTGCAAGATGGCTGAAATGGGATAGAGAATGGAGGAATGAGACCAGTGTGGGGGCAGGTTATAAGAAATATCTAGGTCAGAGACAGCGAAGCTCTCAACTAGAATAAAGGTGTGGCATTTTAAGGAATTATAGAAATCACTTTATTTTTGCCTTTTCCTAAGTTGTGGACAAGGCAGTTGACATGATCTGCTAACTGAACTGAAAAATTTGGAGACATGTAAAATGTTAGTTGCTAGAGTGCCTCAGTTGGGAACATGTTAGACATGCACATCTTTATACTTTGAAATAATAGAAAAGAGACACTCTTCAGACCAAAACTTTTTAGCAGCTTATAGTTTGCTATTTAAGAAGACACTATATGTAAGTTTCCTGTGCTCAGTTTGTCATTGTCCAACTTCGGGGGTGTGGAGGAGTGATGACTCTGTCTCATGCTCTTAATTAGATCAGAGTTTCTAGAATTGACCTAATATTAGTTTTTCCCAATGTATATTATAGAGGTGAGAAAAGAGTTTTCTGAGTTGAATAAGCTTGAAAAATGTTAGGTTGCATAATGTGAACAGGACTACTCAGAGAGTTTGGCACAGCAGTGTACATTACAAATCTCTAAGGGTGGCATAGTAAGTTGCCCTTCCCAAACTTAGTTGATTAAAATTCACTTTTCATGCATTATCTCCTTGTCTAGTATCCTTAGGAAGCACCCACCTACAGTGGACAGTGACCTAGGAGCCCATGGGCTGAATGGCCCAAGAGAAGTACTTGAATCTAGAGTTACATACCCAAAACCTGTAAAACAAGCCATGTCCTGAGTTTGAAGCTGAGGGACTGAAACAGAGGCCATCCATTGTAGCAGCTATGTGCTTGTGCCTCTGTGCCTGCAGCAGCCTGCATGCCTGTGCTGTGTGTGGTGCAGCCCCCAGACCTTGCCTGAGCATGCTCATTATATATATGGGACCACAGGAGAGGGAAGGATGCAAAAGGGAACAAACTGTGGTCTAGAGTCCACAGATCTGAAATGACAGCCTTCAGGTGCCTTTTATCAGCTTTCTGATCTTGGGCGAGTTGCCCAATGTCTTTGAGTCTCCTCTGAAAAATGCAGGTAATAATCCACTTTATCATCTATTAGTTATTGATTACTTTCTATATGCCAGGTACTGTTCCAGATACCGTGATACAATGTTCAATCCAGGAATTTTAAACACATTGAAACTAACAATGAACTCTCATTTTGGACTCCACAGTTTTAGTTATTATCAGAATAGCTAGCCAATGAATCCTTCACAGTTTGCTCTCAAGGTAACAGTAACTACCCAAGGTTGAAAACCAATGATTTGGGGGATGAATTAAAGCCTGTGATGAGTGCATAACCCAGTTACTGCACTGGAATTTCCAAAGGCAGAACTTGGCCATTGCATCTTGTTCCATCTCCACAGGGAATTGAAAAGTGGCAAATCAAGGCTCTTTTCCAGAAATGTGCTATAGGAATGACAACATTTACCCTGACAAGTCTATCAAAGTGGCTCCACATGAAGGCTGAAGCTCAGTGGGAACACTGAAGTGTTGAGTCAAAAATGTCTGTTTTTCAAAGAGCAGCACCCCGGTGCTGATGGGAGGTGGGGCTCCCGGAAGATCACTGCTGTCCAAGGTGGAGGGTGAGCAGTGTGGAGGGGGGATGCCTGTGTATCAAACCCCGCACATGTGCTCAACTCCATGGTTCCTTCTCAAGGAAGCTATACTCTATATGGGACCACTCTAGGTCATAGACGAAAAAGGGCCACTGTAATAAATTTAACTGAAACAAGCTCACAGGAGATCTGGTCACAAATTCCTAACTGGGAAGGTCATGATGGGGAATCATCCACCAGGCATATAACTTCTCTAGTGAAAGGTTTGTCTTTGCCTTAAGCAAGCCATATGCATTGTTTCTATACATCTAGGCCAGTGGTTCCCAACCTTTTCCACTTGTGTACCTCTTTAAAAACCATTTCTATAAATTATATCCTTTGTTTTTAGAACAGCTGTTTTTAAATACTGACACGTTTGTTCAGTGCCTATTTTAATGTAAAATAGTGGAAATGAGGTAATAAGTTAGAAAGGAAAAATTACTACACTAAAAGTACAAACCACAGATTTAATTTTATAATATTCATAACAGTTAAATATTGATAATGGTGATCAAGTATTTAACAAACTTTTAATTTATTATTATTAATAATATTTATTTGTGTTATCTGAAAAATCTGTAATGATTGTTCCACAGATCACTAACTGATTGAAACATTGTTAGTGAGATCTCTGAGCTTGCTCTGATGCACTTTAATTTCTTGAAATCAGGCTCGAAAGATGCATGATACAGTCTTAAATATGGACTTTCATTAAGCTTGTTGCGGTACTTACATTTTATGAAGGTGTAAGACAAAAAAGCTCTCTCCACTAGCGCAGTATTAGTAAATGGCAAGAGTTATTTGAGTGCCTTCTGAACTGTTTGTATTCCTCACTGACATCTACCCAGAAGGTAAGTAGATGCTTTTTTAAAAAATCAGAATTTAAAGCAGAATCAGTTGAAAGTTTGATTAACTGTTCTTTTTCATTGATTGATAGTTTAGCTTCTTTGAAGAATCTTCATTGAAGGAATCTGCAGTCCAGTTGTATTCTTTTCCATGTTGAGGGAAGTACTTATAAAAGGACACGTGAAGACCTTCCAAGCGACTTACAATATTCTCTTTCATGTTTTGGGATGGGTGCATGTCATCCTTAGATAAGCAGTTGTGCAGAGTTTCAAAAACTTCAGGCTGACCTCTTTCAATATATGCTTTCCAAAAGTTCACTTTTTTCATCACTGATTCAATTTTGTCAGTAACATTTGAATATAGTGATTTAGCTGTTTTGAAGTTCCAAGTTGAATTTGCTTATTTCTAGAAAAATATCTGATAAATATGCAAGACTTTGAAGCTAATCACTGTCCTGAAACTTTGGAGCAAGAGAGAATGATGGTCTTCGAAAAATACCCATACTTCATGTCTAAGTTCAAACATCTGTGTAAGTACTTTGTCATGAGATAGCCACCTTACCTCCATCTGCAAAAGTAATGTGCTGTGAATGCTGTTCATCTCGTCACACAGTGCTTTAAACAATCTAGAGTTTTGTAGTTGTGACTTAATAAAATTTACAACTTTTACAGCCTTCTTCAGAACATCTTTCAGTTCACTAGGAAGAGGCTTGGATGCAAGATTTTGTCTATAAATGCAGCAGTAACTCCATGGTACATGGGGGCTACTTCTTTAATTCAACCTTGTAGGCCTATAACACAACCTGACGTAGGCTTGCCCCCATCAGTGCATACACCACAACAATTTGACCAACTAATGTTGTTTTCAATGAAATAACCATTGATTGCATTAAATATATCATCGCCTGTGGTACACTCTGTCAAGGAGTAACAAAACAACAGATTTTCCTCAATTTCATTTACTACAAAGTGCCTTGTGATGATGAACAAAACAGATAAATCAGCAACATCTACACTTTCATGGACCTGGCTGGAAAAGAATTTACTTTTTCTAATTCTATTTACTACTACAGCTTCAACATTGTCAGACATTTCCTGTGAAGACATTCTATTGTTTGAAAAAGAGATAGTATGGATTTTGCAGACACGTTCTTCCCCGAATATAGAAAACACGGTAACTTTAATACAAGGAGAAAGTAAATCCTCAATTATGGTGTGGTTTTTTACCACATTTAGCTATGTGATAACCAATACATTATGAAGCCTCAACTACATTCTCATTATCTTTCTTTCCTGAAATCATGTATGAAGTAACAGCTGGATGCTTTACTAAGTGCCAAAAATAATGTATATATACCTTTGCTTTTATACATAGGATGTTTAGTTGCATGAGAGGGTTTCATCCAACCATTGGGTAATATTTCCCCACACACAACACACAAATGTTTAGGACAGTCATCAACCCATACAAATCAAAACCTATATTTAATATACTCTTCAGAGTATTCCCTGTTCTTCTATATAGTATGAGACATGCACCTTTTTATGATCTCTGGGTGTGCATGTACTTGTAGCTGTGGACACATGGTGAGAAGTACTTGGTGATGGGGTTATAATCCACATCAAATTTTGTTTTTTAACTGTTTCTGTTTTCAACCACTGATCCATAACTGACACCCTTAAAAATCACTGACAAATATAACTGAAACTATGTTAAACATTAAATAAAAATCTACTTGAAAAGAATCGTGATTAAAGACAACACACTTTACTCAGTCGATAACTAACCTGATCAAACAATCTGGCTAAGGATGTATTTGTATGTTTCAGAAAGTTCTAGAAATGTTGCACATGGATTGTTCTGAAATTATTCTTAATGATTGGTAGAAGAGCAGTTTGGGGAAAGGGTTTATAGCCACACCCTCACCAATCATCATTCACCAATCTGATTTAATTTTAAAGTGTCTCCATTAACGGTGATTCAAAGTGAACATTTATTGTTCCATAAGTCACATTTTTCATTTTTTACTTTACTTATTTTTCGCCATTACTGATTATTTTTCGCGTACTCCTGAATGGCCCAGCATGTACCCCCAGGAGTACATATACCACCACTTGGGAACTGATGATCTAGGCTAACACACCTTTGAAATGCCTCTTTTTCAGACCCTTTAGAAGCATAGCCACCCTCAAGAGAGAACCTAGTCTTGTTAACTATCCTGCAATCCAGCCTCTGCCTCGCTCCCACCTTCATGTAACCTTCCTTATTATGTTTCCTCCTTGATGCTGAAAGAAACTGCACTGTCCTTCTGGGAAGCATTTTTCTCATTAGCTGAGATCTTGCTTCCAGGTATATCCTTTGTTTGGTTCAAATAAACTCTTATAGAAATTTTCTACAGGTTTGGATGTTCTTATGTTGACAAGGTTTATGAAAGTAACATACTATCAGTTTATACATTTTATCTCATTTAATTCACACAACAGTGCTTCAACTCCTCTGTGTTCCATGATGGGGAAACTAAGGCTCAGAGAGACACTGTGATTTGACCAAGGATGTATGAAGTTTAGATGACATATTAATAAGCTTGCTCTATTAAATAATATTTATTTTTACTGACTATACCATATACATGAGGAAACAGGAAACAGATGGCATACTGAAAATAGGATAGCTAACTCAAGGAGATTTCTTTATGCAGAGACTACTGACAGAAAGGTTCGTGAGTGTGGTACTTCCTTGGTAGCAGCCAAGACGTCAGCTCCTGGAAGAGTGGCTGCCTGAGCGCCGAGAAGGATACGTGGAGAGCAGCTGCATAGGGCAGGCTGCCCTATGGGGAGGGAGCTGCTGGGACACCCCCATGCCCCTATCCTGCTGGCTTCCTTCCTGTTCTCTCCAAGTCGTGCCAGATCTTCCCAAGCAGAAGCCAGGGGCATGGGAATCCTTGATGTGGTTAGTGTAGGTCAGCCCAGGGGCAGAGAGCAGGCTGGAGGAGGGTGGAGAGTAGCTCTGAAGGGTGAGAAGTAAAAGTGAGCTCTGACCTAGAATCTGCCTGGTGTTTCATTAGTGGGGGATAACAGAAATATGACACCAGCTAAAGTTACCAGTGTTCCTCCTAAGGACAGGCTAAAGCTGTGACATGTCAGAACAACTACTGCACAGAAAAACCTCGTCTCTCAAATCATATGGTCAGAGCCCTGCTCTCTGACATGCTAGCAGTAGGAGGTGGCAGCTCATGCTTGGGTCTAATAAGTCCCTGACACAGAGAAACTGCCTTGAGTCCCAACCCGGGGGCAGCATTTCAGCAGCTGTGATTCTAGATACAAATTCCATATCTATCCTCCCTTTGTGATTTTCGATGAAACCGGACCTGGACTCCGCAGCCCAGACCCGAGGCCGATGCACTGACAACCAGCTGTACTGTCCTTTGGGTTTATGAAAGCACTCTGGCATGTAGATTTAGCAACTCCACCTTCCTCACAAATCCGCCACAACTCTATCTTTTCTCTTGGTGAACATGCCCACAATTCTGTGTGCACACTTTCTCCTTTCAGGGAGCAACAGACTTGGCTTTATCGTATTTCATGTTGGCCCCGGGGCTGGCGTGGGCCCTTAAGGACCAATGGAAACGTCTGGCTCACCGTCCCTTCCGCTGCAGTGTAATGTGATGGTCAGCCATTTTCCACGATTGGTTTCTGAGCCCCCCTCAAACTTTCAGGGAAGATCCTGCAGTTGCATCCAAGTAGGTAACTTGCTTTTTCACTCTGAGATGTCGAGCAGTTTTCTCTTTTCCTTTAGAATTTTCTTTATTGAGGGGAATTTTATGAGCTCACTCTAAGTTGAGATATTTTTTCTTCTGTCACCTGCTGGGTATTCTGTGAGGCCTTTCAAGTTTAGGTTAGACCTCTCTTGCCTCCCCATCGCCCAGGTGGAGGACTTTTAGCCCTTACAAAGCAGGTACTGGGCATGGAGAGGTGGGGATAGGGCTGCATCAGGCACACCTGGGTCAAAGGAGGACCTGACCACCACTCCCAACCCCATTGGCTAGTTGGGGGTCAGCTAGAGATTGCTTGGGTTTTATGGATCCCTCTGAGGGTGTTCTCTGTTCAGCCCCTCCACACACACCTTCTTGAACCAATGTAATGTAAATATCTGATATGTGTTTTCAGATGGTGTTAGGCGACCCCAAAGGGGTCGCGACCCACAGGTTGAGAACCGCTGCTCTAGAACTACAGCCCTGACAACTATGTGATGCTGCCCCATTTATTTTAATGATCTCATTTCCTCCATCACCCATTTTACAGATGTGGAAACAAGGTCAATTTACCTGGTCACACAGCTACTAAAAGGTAGAGCCAGAGCTTAATCCCTGGCCTGTTGGCTGCTGAAGTCCACACTTTAAAAAACAGAGTGAAAGGGAAGGATAGTATAGCAAATGGACAAGAAACCAAACCTTCTCTATCATCAAATGGGACGGAGGCTCCAGTGAGCTGCAGGTGGATTCTGTGAAAAGCAGTAGGTTCTGACCTTGCACAGGGTCAGGGCAGCTGCTGTGGTGACTTCTGCTGTCCCCTGAAGGTCTTCAACAGCATTAGGTGACCCTGGGTGTTTGTTCCCTGCTGCAGAAGTGGACCTTTGAGCCCCACTGCTCCTTCTATTCCAGAGCACCCAGCATGTGCTCCTCAGGAGTCTCAGCTCATCCCTGCCAGCCCTTCCTTCTGGTGACAGTGGTGACAAAAGCACAGGGCAGATCTGACTTAGAATCTTATTGTGACATCACTAGCTATGTGACCACTGGCAAATGACTTAGGCTAAATAAGCCTCAGTGTCTGCTCCACAGACTGGGAGAACGGGTCTTTGTGGGCACATGGCAAGCCCTCCCACGGGATCTCCATGCCAACTCTGGGCTGGCTGGCAGGACTCCTCCACCGTTTAGCCCTGCTCATGTACTTTGAGTGGCGACCATGTGTGCAGTCATTGCAGACTACCACTGACAAAGTGGCAGGATTGCAGATTTTTTTTTTCATGTGGCAATAAGCTCTAAGTCTTTCAGCTGAAAATCAGTATTAGAAATCGTGTCTACAGATTATGATAAATAATCATCACACCCCAGATGGCTCTTACTGCTGAGCCCTACATAGAAGCTCTCGGTAGCATCGAGATGGATGTTTGCAATGTAGGATTCATCATTTTTTTCCTGTCAGATAGCTCTACCCTTATTTTCAGCAATTTAAAATGAAACGAAGCCAATTGTGAGAAACTTGTGCAGCAAGAAAGGGGGGGTGGGGCAGCTTGCACAGCAGCTACATGGGCTCTCAGGTGGGGGCCCCAGCTCAGGACCGTTACAACAGCAGCACTCAGCTTATCTGAGTTCTAGATGGCCCCAGATGTAGCAGATGGGGGTGGTTTCCTGGGGTCCTCACCTCAGCAGCATGCAATGTAACAGAAAGCACAGAGCGATCGATCAGGGAAGTCCTGGCTGCACCCCTCACCAGCTCAGCATTGACTTCTCTGAATCTTGTTTTGCTCATCTGTAAAATGGGAAGCACAATTCCTGCCTTGTGGAGTTGTTTGTTAACATCCTGTGGGACAAGTACTATGAGGTCCCTAGGGACAGCACCTGGCAGACGGCAGCCACTCAGGGCCTGTAGCTCAGCTACTGTGACCCTGCTACTGTGACCCCCTTCTTGGTCCACCCAGCCCTTTCTATGCTATTTTCCCATCAGGTGTGTCCACGCCTTTATTCTGGGTGCCTGACAGTTAACACTCCCTTTGGTGACAGGCACAGCATCTGAGAGTGCTCTGGGATGACATACATGGAACTAGAATTCATTCAAGCAATTCCTAGCACATCTGAGCTGGGAATTGACTTAAATCATCTTTTTGATCTAATCCCCACCCCAGCCAACAGCTATAAGCCAGCCTACTCTGAGACCAGGCCCTGTGCAGAAGGCTCCTTTCTCCTCTCCCAACCCCCAAACCGGCCCCTGTCCTGGATCGTTAATTAGCTGACTCCGGAAGCAGCCTCTGTCGGTGGTGAGCAAATGGTCCCGTCACATGGCACTTACTGAGCATCTGTCTTGCCTGGGCTTGTTTGGACTCACGGGCACTCAGGCTGTGAGAACAGTGCAGCAACTCCTTGCTGAACTGTCCTTACTGCCCATGACCTCAGGAAAGGGTGTCCGTGAACTGCACTGCCCGTTGCACCCTCCTCAGGTTAGCTGTATGCGTGAGCGTCCTGCCGTTTTAATGGAACTAACAGTCCTGTATTTGAATCTCTGTCTGAAAAACAAGTTTGCTAAAGATTTCACATTGTGTTTAGTGGTTCCTAAGAATAGCTGTGTTGTAGTGAAAAATAGGGAGTTTTTGACTAACAGTGCCATCACCTGGTGCCTGCTCCCGACCCAGATATGGATTTTATTGGTCTGGGGTTAGCTTGAGTACTACTGGGAGCTCTATGTGCTCCCCAGAAGCAGTGCATTAGATGGAGCAGTGTTAAAATGCCCAGTTATTGAGGAAATTTTGGTGATGTTGCTAAATTTCTCTGAACCTCAGTTTCCTCATCTGTAAAAGGATGGATATAATACTGATCCCGGAGGCTTGTCATGAGGATTGGATAAGATGGGATGTGCGAAGTGACTGCCATGCCTAACAGTGTCAGTGCACCTGGAAGGGTGGGTAGCAGGCGCTCAGGAGCCCTCGGGATGTTTGAGTTGGAACCCATCCTGTGGCCTCGCCCTGCTCTCCCACCCACTCCTCACTGCTTTCCCCACTTCCAGGTGGGACCGTGCACTCTGCACCCACTGTGACATCCCACCGCAGGCTGGGGAAATGGACTACCTCAAAGAACTGCTTTGTTGTCTTCAAACACCTCAGGTACTGAGATCTTGGGTTCTTCATCTCCTCTGGTCATCGACTTTCAATAATCAGATGATCTTCCCAAAGAAATGCACTTAGGCACATTGAAAGCAGTTTGCCTACAGCTAAAGGATGAGTACTGACCCACCAAGACCATCACGAAGCCCAGGCTGAAAGCACCAGATCTGCATGAGCACCCCATGAGTCTTAAGGTGAGGAAAAGGAATCACAAAGCTGGGCCTTCTTCTTGGCCTTATGGGAGGCAGCGGTGGAGTCGGGGAGAATATCAGGTTCCTTGTCCTGTTTCTCTGGTACTGAGGACTCGTGTTACCCTGCCCTTCCCAAAGGGCAGACGTAGAAAAGAGAGCTTAGAGCCCACACACTTGATCTCGTTAAGCATGAAGTAGAAAAAAACGCTAATTAGATGAGTCCCCACCTCTGGTTAATTCCCCTCCCAAATGTTCAGAAGGTGCTGGGCTTCCCCCCACAATAGCAATTACCCTTACTGGGGCATTTATCTGATGCTTGTTCGTCTCCAACACTAAGAAGCCCCTAAGGACTGGGGACACGTCTGTCCTGTTCACCAAGGTGTCTGAGAATGTGACCCAGGCCGGGCAATCAATAAATATTTATGAAATGAATGAATGAATGATGTAAGCAAGGGCAGATATATTAAATACACGAAAGCATGATTAATTTAACTTGAAAAGTTCAACACAGTATCTATACAAAACTTTCTGAATTTTTATTGGAAGTATTTCAATACTGAATTCTAAGTCGCCCCATTTGTGTCCTCTCTTTCCCATTGTCCCCAGTGTCTTTTGTTTCTCACTATGAAATGTGAGCCAGAGAGGTCAGTGTAGAAAAGCACTTGCAATTCTGATTCCAGGGACTCAAGTAACAACATCAATAGGTGTCTGGAATATTTTAAAGACAATGTATCCCCTCCCAGGTAGCGGTAAACGCTGTCGTCAGGCTGGCACTGGGCCCAGGAGAGTGTGCCTTCATGCTCTCTCAATGAGGTGCTCTCACGGATTTTAATTCTCTAACTTCGAGTAAATGACAGCCCTGTGGAATATGTCCTCAAGCCACTGTGAAAGCAGGGACGCATAAGACCCCATGAATATGGAAACGGAGCTTCAGGAGAAGTTGGGGTAATGCAGAGCAGGAGAGGGGAGTCTTTAAGAGAGTCAAGAAAATGCCAGAATTTGAGAGGTGTTTTTATAGTTTGGAGATGCAAAAGGTGGCGAGGGAATCTCAAATACCCAGGCAAAGGCAAAGTAACCCTTTGCAGAGAAGTCTTTGAGTCCTAAGTGCCTGGCTGCCACCTCAGACTCTCACAGAATTGATTTCCGCCCCTTGGAGAAATTGTTTGCTGTGGCTGACCTACTTTTTCACATGAAGGATATGCTCACTGAAGTGTTCTTCTCCCTTAGCTGATTTTGTTTTATAAAAAACCTTTTTCTAACTCTGACATATCCATACTGTGGAATAGGATGCATTAACTAAGAAGAAAGCTTTATGCCAGGGCTGTTGTATAAAACTTCCTGGCGTGATCAAATGTTCTCTATCTGTGCAGTCCAGCAAAAAGGTACTAGCCTCTTGGACACTTGAAATATGGCTGCTAACATGACTGAGGAGCTGGATTTTAAATTCATCTAATTTTAAATTCATTTAAGCTTAGCCACGTGTAGCTAAAGACCACAGACCAGACCAATAATATTATATCAAGATAGTTCCTTGTCATATTGTCAAAGTGAAAAAAAGGCAAATTGCAATCTTGTATATTTAGTATAACCCCCTTTTTGAAAATACACTCACCTAAAACAAAGCAATACATTTATGCTTATGCATTTAAATGCTTTCAAATGCATAGAAAATGACTGAAATTATGCCCAACAGACTAATAGAGTAATTACTTCTAGAGAGAAGATCAAGTGGGGATGTTGCTTCATTAACTTGGTTTAAATTTTTTTAAATGAAAGTTTATTCAAGTATTATTTGTATAATGCAATATCAAAAAGAAAAAAAAAATTAAAAACCTCTTTTGCCTGCTGTATCTAGATATCCTCAACCCAGGCTATACAATACCATCACTGAGGCAGCTTTTAAATCATACCATTGGCTTGTGCTCATTCCAAACCGTGGGAGAAGGAAAGGACACACAAGTGCTGCTCCGTTTGGTACCTGGTGGAAAGGAACATGGCATCTGAGCTGTGGAGAGCCCTGGGGCGGGTTTCTCGTCTCTGTCTAGGTCATCTCTTCCCCTGTCATGGCTTTAAATCCTTACTGTCATCTCCATGCAGCAACTGGGACTCTTCAGCCTCCATCCCTGACCCCGAACTCAGGTTTCTAACTCCCAGCACATCATCCCCATTTGGATATGTCATCAGTCTCAATTGCAGCAAGAGCACTGTCAGATCCCTCCTCTCCCCTCAGTGTCCTGAGGTCAGAAAATACTACCTTTCACCAGGTGTCCCAGCCAGAGCACACCTGTCTCTTCTCTTCCCTCATGTCGTACATCCATTTCATCACCAGGTCCTGCTGGCTCTAAATTGAAAAGGTGTCTTAATCTAACCAGATCTTACTGTCTCTAGTGCCACTCTAGTGCAAGCTCCATTGTACTCTCTAAACACTGTACCGGCCTGCAAATGGATCTCCTGCTCTCACTCCATCTCTCTACTGCAGAGCCACCAAACAACAGCAGGAAGAACCTTGTCGACACAGCACTCTGTTTCCGTAACTCCGTGTTCAAAGCCCTCCAGTGGCTTCCCATCCTGCTCAGAACAACATCCAGTAACATACCGGGGCCAACAGGCTCCGCTGCGATCTGGCCCTCACTCCTGTCCAGGCTTGTTTCCTTTTGTCAGCACAGCCTTTCTCATCAGACCCAGTCACAGGGGTCTTGTAGTTCTGGAATACTCTCTCACCCAGAGCCTTTGCACCAAGTCATACACTCTCTTAGTCACCTCACTGAATTCGTCTAGGTCTCTGCTCAAATGTCACCTATTTCGGAAGTGGGGCTTCTCCTGGCCTCTCCAGACTCAATCAAGGATCCACCTCCCGCCCCGACCAGCACCCCTCTGAGCCTGTTATCTGGCCTTACTTTTCTACGCAGCACTAGTAACGGCCCGAAATCGCTGCTTGTTATTTATTTGCCTACTCCTACGTCCACCCACCGCAGGAAGGTAAATGCCTAGAGGGCACGGGCTGTCACTGTCACTCACAGTGGTGCCGGCTGCTCCTACAACTGGCTGCGTGAACCACGGTAGATCAGGTGCCCGACGCTCATTAATTGTGAGTTTTCATTGTGAGCTGCTGACTTCACCCAACTATGTATTTGCTCATGCAACCTTTTTACAATTGCAAACTTTAAACATATGAAATAGATAGAATGTAAAATTTGCCATTTTTCAGGGCACAATTCAGTGGCACTAAGGACATTCACAAAATTGTGCTACCGTCACCACCATCCACTTCCAGAACCTGTTCTTCTTCCCAAACTGAAACTCTGTCCCCACTGAACAAAAGCTCCCCATTCCCCTCTCCCCCACCCCCTCTGTCTCTATGATCTGACTACTCTAGGGACCTTGTATAAATGTAATTATGCAATATTTATGTTTCTGTGTCTGACATAACATCTGGAAGTTTCTTCCATGTTGAAGCATGTGTCAAAATGTCCTTCTTTTTAAAGCTGAATATTCCATTATGCATATATGTGTACATCCATTTATCTATTTGGATTATGTTCATTCAACTTTTGAATGGGATTCTGTAGCAAGAGTGCTTGCAAAATGTGAGGTATGAAAGACAGAAGTGTCACCAATAGCCCAAGTGTCCAAGAAAGTGGCAAGCCAGGCATTCCTTGGACGGCCCGTGCAGCCCCTCGGGGGAGCAGTGGTTGGAATTGAATGGCCTGGATGTGTGCATTTTCAGATATCTCATCAACAACATCACATTTAGTAATTACTGACCACTAACCTCTTCTAATCACTACCACCAAACTGCCAAGAAGAGGAAGATTTAAGTTAAAAGAGAAAACTGGCCTCTGTGTGTTTCATTTGGGTCTGAGATGTTCCTGGGGGTCCTGAGAGGCTGTCCTGCCTTTTCTGGGCTGCTGTGTGTCTGTCTTCGCTGGCCACCCAGCTTTCTACTCTGTCAGCCCTCCTGCCCAGATTGCCCTCGGAGGGCTGGCTTCGCCCAAGCGGGACGGTGGGGAGCTGCCTCCCTCCTTACCCTCCTCGCTCCCGCTCTCTTGCCCTGGCTCCGTACCATAGTATCTAAGAGCCCACTAAAGGAACAAACATTCATTGTTTTATTTCTTCAAAGCTTGAGGTCCCAGGAAACAAAGCAAGTTCTCATTCGATATTGTTGTGTCACAGATGAAGAAAGGCACAGTCACATCTACCAGAATGAGCTGTGGATGCTGGTGGAATGGGGAGAACAACGGGTTGACTGGGGTGGAAGAGCATGTTGGTGATTTGGGGAAGAGGAACTGGGGTAAGGAAGGGAGACCGGATGACAGAGCTGGACAAAACCCTGTGGGCGACCGTGAAGCTTTCTAGAGAGGAAGCCCTCTGTTGACAGGGGTCAGGAGTAAGGAAAGGTGAATGTTTTATGCAACCTAAATTCCTTTTGAACATCCCTTAAGTCATCCCAACAAGACACTTTCTCCTTCAAAGCAAGGTCTGTGGGCTGGGGCCGGTGATGAATGGCACAAAAGTACGAGTGAAGAGACAAGAAACTGGGGACCGTTGGCAGGCAACAGCATCAAGCATGTGGCCGGAGGACTCAGCAGGCAGATGGGTTTGAGACCAGTTCAGAGGCTGTTGACCTGGTCTCGAGCACAGGGGAGGCGAGCTTTGTGCTGCCACCTCATCGGGCCTGTATCAATAGGGATGCAAGGGACCGACTGTCCTTCCCCATGGGTAGCCTGAGGATGCTCCTCTGGGGTGCCATCCTGTGAGCCAGCAGGCCAGCACCTCCTCCTGCCCCCCACAGGGCCTCTTTTCAGGTTGGGCACCTTGCTGAAGTGGCTGGCCTGCATTTGGGGGCATATGTGCCAAAATAGATGTGTCTTCACCCTGGCTCACAGCCTCCAGTGGCGTGAGTGACACTAGGGCCCAGTCTGTCTGAGGACACAGTGGTCTCAACTCCAATTTCTCTCTCAATCAAGAGTATTCTCTCTTAGAGTGGATGGTGGGTGAAGTGCCCCTATCATGTAATTTTTAAAATTTATTTAAATTGCTCTCTCTCTCTCTTTCTCTCTCTCTCTCTTTCTCCCTCTGTCCACACACATAGTTGAAATTTCACAAGTTAAATGTGTGTATGATTTGACTACATTGTAGAAGGTATAAAAGCAAAAATTGTGTGCCCACCATGAACCAGGTCATGAGCTCATTACTTTCCATGGATCTTGTCATCGACTCCTCACATCAGATCACTGAGGAAGATGCTGTTACTATATCGTTTTCACACTTCGGAAAATTGGCAATAGTTGTTTTAGCTTTTCCCACCTCCTCTGTTGTAAATTGGGTTGTGCCCTCCCCCGTCCAAATGCTACATCGAAGTCTTAACCGTCAGTACCTCAGAAGTGTTGTTACTGGAGATAGGGTCTTTGAAGAGGTAACCAGTTAAAAGCTGGTCATCAGGACAGACTCCTCCAATAGGACTGGTGTCCTTATAGAAAGGGGAAATTTGGGCACAGATACACACAGGGAGGACTTTGTGAAGAGACACAGGGAGAAGGGCTCACAAAGGCAAAGGACTGGAGCGATGCAGCCACAAACCAAGAGATACCCAAGGTTGTGACAACCACCCACCAGAAGCTAAGAAGGGTCAAGACAGCATCCTCCTCTACAGGTTTCTGAGGGACTGGAACCCTGCCAAACCCTTGACTTTAGCCTTCTGGCCTCCAGACAAAAGACTTTTGTTGTTGGGAGCCACCCAGTTTTTGGTACTCTGATATAGCAACCCTAGCATATAAATATACCTTGTGACAAGAAATAGCCAAGTGACTCAGGCTTGGCCAAGAAGAGCCCTCTAACCACCACAGAGGTCCATCATGATCATAGTTCAGGGAGGGACAAGGGACCACACTGGGCTCATGAGGAGCACCACAGGTGTTGCCATAGCTATAAGGAAAGAGAAGCTTTTCTCTGACGAGTTCCTCGGCTGTCAACGTTGGCTTGGAGGGTCTGTCGTTCACCTGGGTCCAGCCATGCTTGAAGCCACGACCGTTTTAGTCATATGAGCCCCAACTTCCTCTTTTCTTTTTTCTCGATCTGGGTTTCTCCCACTTGTAACCAGAGAATGACTCTGTCAGACGGTCCACTTGTCATCACAGCTTCGTGCCTGGTGTCTTGACCTGCCAGCCACCTTTCCTCGTCATTGCAGGTAGGTCTCCCTCAGCACGGGGAGGGCTATAGGAAGCTCATGCTGCTGAGCCATCAAGCTAAATAACTGTTTAGTAATGTTGCCAAAATCACAGCCTCTTGGAACAGCTTGACTTCATTTTCTCTGTGTGGTTTCCCAGGCAGGGTGATGAGGTTGGCATCTCCGTGTGCTGGGTCATCTATTCAGGAGGAGGAGGAAGGAAGAGGCAAGGGAGCTGAGGCTCTGCAAGAGCCCCTCCAAGTTTCAGCTACCGTCCAGAAGGGGTTTTATGGCACTTCCCTGGGCTGTCACTTCACAGTGAGTGCAGAAGACTGGGCAAGGGCACAAGTGAGAGCAGCAGAAGCCCTGTCTGCAAACCAGTCTTCCCAGAACTTTGCTGATGGGGTGGCAATTAGGTCTTTTGGGAAAAGAAAACAAATGATCTTAACAGATGTATAACCTTACTGTCATACTGAGAAAAAAATAGATTACTGTGAGGCTATATATTTTAAATCCAAAATTGGCGATTTTATAAACCCTGTGTGATTTTAATGGTTTCATTCTGTGCCCTCAATGCATGTTAAATATGATGCACTGAGGACACAGTTTTGTTCTTAGAAAGAACTAGGCTTGTTTCTCACTAGAATTTAGCATGTTTTGAACCAACAATATTAAGAATTTGTGAAATATATACAGGGGTGCCAAAAAAGAAAGTACACACATTTTAAGAGATGATATCTATGTATAACTTTTCGAAGTTAAATTGAATTACAATAGCAATGTGTAGTATGACATTTGCTCAAAAGATGGCCTTACTCAAATGAATGCTAGTGTCACCATGCAACAGGCAGGACAAAGAAAATGGTGGAAGCATGGTTGTCGTTCGAGGAGCACAAGACCATTTTCAAGTGGTATTTGAAATTCGAGAATGCTGTAGAAGTACAATGACAATGGAAGCATGAGTATGCAACAGAACCTTCAACATGCCTAACAATTGCATGAATTGTACCTTAGGAAGAAATCGAAACAGCATGCACAGCGATACAAGTGGACACTCTGGTCAACGTGGTTTGCTCAAGCAGTAGTTTACCGTAATCAGACATGTTTGGATGCCGATGGTAACCACTTGGAGTACCTTTTATAATTACAGAAGTCAAACATGAGTTGTAGTCATCTTTTGTTGTCAGTATATATTGAGTATTACAATTTTAATACAGTTTTTTCCTTTCTTAAAAAACCCTTGCTGAGTACCTTCTAATACAGAGAATGGAAAACCGATTGAACAGCCAGTCCATGGCAAAGCATGGTCAGGATGTGCATTCCAGGAGAGCTGATTGGAATGCTTTTGGTTGTAAGAAACAAACAAACAAACAACAACAAAAAGGAAAACATGACTCAACCAAAGCAGCAAATTGTAAAAGTCACAAGAATGAAAGTCTGATGGTAGCTTTGTCTTCAGGTGAGGCTTGATCCAGGGCTCAAATGCTCTGTCCAGGATTTGGTTTCTTTCCATCTGCCCTTTCTGTCTTTTCAGGTCTTCCCCATTTGGGGCAGTGTCCTCTCCACCCCACTCCCCGGCCTCAGCATGTGCTTTCAAACCCTGTACTATCCTGTTGCTGGGGTGGAGAGGACACTCAGAGAAGGTAATGCTTTAAATTTTGAAGGCAGAGTATGTGTTGGGTTTACAATAGGTGTGCACATATCAGCAGAGAATATGCTTCTCCAAGGCATGGAGGGATGAAGCTACTGGGAAGTCTGGGGAACTGAACGTAGTTTCATGTTGCTGGAGGAAAGAGTTCATCTGCGGAAATCCAAGTGAGTTAACGAGTTAATGCTGAGTGGAGAGGGCCCAATGACTTGTGTCCTAAGCTGAGGAAGTGGCACTTTGTCCTAAAGTTCACAGGCAATGATTCTAAGGTGGGTGTGCAATGATACGATCTTCATTTTAAAAAGAAAACTAAAGAGACTGACTCAAAGCCATCTAAACAATAAGGAAGTTTATTATCTCCCGTAACTGCAAATTCAGAGCAGGTGGCAGTGGAGGCGGGGCCCCTAGGCTAAGGTCCGCAGCTCAAAGATGTCCTCAGAGACCTGACTTCTTTCTGTTTCTCTGCTCTGCCTTCCTCAGTGTCACCTTCCACCAAAGTCTGGCTTCCCTCAGGGTCACAGGGTCGCTGGCTGCCTGCAGCAAGTGGGGCCATATGCTGTCCCCACAAATCCAATAATGGGGGTCAGGGGAAGAGGGAGAAAGAGAGAGAGAGCAAGCTCGAGAAATATGATAAGTTGGAGTGGGAGGGAAAGAGAGAGGAAGAGAGAAGTGCTCTTTCATGTGCAAACGAAAATTTCCTGATGAACTTTGGGTGAGAAACCAACAGCGTCAGCACAGCAGGCCCCAAATCCCTTAGCCAACATTAAGGGGGGCAGTTGTATTCAGAATTCAGAATTTTTTGGATTTTTAGAAAGGTAACAGAGAACCTGAACTAATACACTCTACCTCCAGGGGGACCTGAAGCAGTACCCCACCCTCAGACATGTTAATGGTTCTCAAGAAGTGCCTGGGTCCCCATACCCAAAGGGTAAAGACAAGAAACGCCACCCCACCAACCCACCCCCGCGGAGGGCAGGTTGTGCAACAGTGGAGTCACAAGCATGCTTGTGCACTTCCTGTCTGGGGGTGAGGGCCTGCTCAGTCCTGTGCTGCTCTGTGAACAGAGGAGGGTAGGGGAAGGGAGGGTCAGAGGCGGTTTCTGAGGCTATTGTGCGGGGACGTGAAGGAAACCTGAATGAGGACGTAGCTGTGGGAAAGCAGAGCTGATGGACACGAGAGATACTCAGGGGAAAATGTGAAACCAAGTGACCTGGAAAAACAGCCAAGTCCTTCTTTTGCCACTAGAGGTCATAAAGAATTAAGACTAAGTCAGTGCACAAACTTGAGGTGTTTGCAATTCTTTATGTGAAATGAGCTCCAGGACAAAGGGCTGCAACTTCTAATTCGTTGATATGAGTCAGATATAGAACAATGAGTTATTTACTTTCCTAAACATATGCAAAAATACATTTCTATTGATAAAATTTTATTCTCATAAATTGATATGTATATAGTCTTAAGAGCCCAAGTTTTCCACAGCCAGGAAATGCATTAGCATCCCACACTAAAGTGGGCCCTGCCTCCAGGTGCACCTGCCCAGGTTGGGGCGGCCCCTCTAGGCCAAGGTCTGTCAGTACAGGGAACTCTCATTACCATTGTCCACTCAGCAAGCGGGAAGAGAGTGGAAAGATGACAGACAGGGCAGATGATTCCAGATGGGAGTGGGGTGGGCTAACAATTGGTGCCATGAGAGTATTCCCTGATGTCCCTCCTTTAGCAGGCTCAGCACAGGAGCAGGGGCCCAGGCCCTGTGGTCTGGGGCTGAGGGTTGTGTGCAGAGCAGAGAGTGAGGGTGAAAAGCCATGGGGGTGATGTGACGTGTGAGAGAAGTGGAGCAGTCAGGACAACTGTCAATTGTTGTCAACCATGCGTGTATGATCCCTGTTAGACTGTTCCAGAAATACTTGAGCTAGGATGGAGATTTTTGTCTGCTTGGCCACAGTGTTCATCACTATGAGGACGGGGGTGAAGGACCACCACCAGGGAGAGAATGATAGAATCAGAAGGGCCCCAGGTCCCAGGTTTTCTAGGAGAGCAAACGGAGGCCAGGAAAATGAGGGGACCTTCCTGAGGCCACAGAGCCGTGCAGGGGCAGAGCTGGCTCGAGATCTGGTTCCCTTGGCAGGAAGCCCAGGCTCTGGCCTCTGTTTGACCCGGGGGGCAGGGTCTGTAGCCTGGTTAGCTGGAAAGACAAGCCAGAAGCAAGTGCTACTTGCATTTTCCACCCACGTCCGAGCTGGCTGTGACCCCTTGCAGCCCTCTGGTTCTCCTTCCTGGATTTAAAACTCTTTTTCCAGGGTTTCAACACATCCTGACTTACACCCTTCTCTTTATGGCCTTGGGCCACTTTTTTTTTTTTTTTTTTTTTTTTGCCTGGTTTTGAACCCTGACACCTCTCCCCAACTGCAAACACAGATAAGGGCAGCCTCTTCTGTCCTCCAAGGCTCAAACCTGCCTGAATCTTTCCTGGACCTGCCTTACCTTACAGCAGCCTGCATGGGTACCTTTCTGGATTTCCCACTGTATGATGCTAACTGACATAGGCCAGGCTCCAGTCTGCCCCAGATCAGGTCGCATGTACACCACTGAGATGACTGAGCTGTGTCCTGCCGCACACGTGATCCCGTGTGATCTATACTCAGAGCCCAGGATCGGAACTAATGCAATCACCTTGAAGAAGCCCAGGTTTTTCCTTTTAAAGAGAGAATCATCTCAGCCTACAGAAAGAATTATAAGGGTGGCTACTTGGGTGGGGGATGCCTAAAATCTAGTTATGAGAACTAAATTGGGTGTGTTACCAGAGAATGGCCCTGCTCAGGTGGTGTCCAGGTTCTTGGTATCTCGAGCAAAGTACTGAATGAGACACACACCAAAGTGTAGAGGTGAAACCCAGAAGCAGTTTATTGAAAGGAAAATAAGGTGAAACAAAGAGATAGTTTATTAAAAGGGACAGTACACGCCAAAGGGGTAGGAGTGGGCCCCAGCAGGAGTAGCTGAAGGGCCTAGAATGACAAGTGGAAAGCACACTCCTAAGAGGTAGGAGCCAGCTGGAGCAGGTATATGGCTCAAGAGCCCCAGTTAATGAGGCTTTGGTAGTTTTACTTTCTTTAGTTGGAAGGGGTTACGCCCATCTGGGTGTGGGGCTGCTTAATTGACAATTTTGATGGATAGGGAGGCCATTACATCAGCTTTTCTAATTGTGCATGTCCTTTCCCAGAGTTCAGTCTGTTATAATATTAATGAACTTCCGGGCATATGTATGATATTACAATGATGGTATAATGAGGCCCAGGTGAGATGAAGGTCATTGTAAATCTCACTGCACAGGCATTAGGAACCGGCCCAAACTGGTGGGCTTCTTGTGTCCTCTAACTTCCTTGTATTGGCCTGGAACCTCCTCCTGTGGCTGCCTACCCTGGGGCAGGGATTCGTAGTGAAAAAGTCGTACTCCAGAGTCCCATAGGAGGGGTCCCAAGATCCCCCTTATTTGTTTGCCTAGTCCTCACTTTTCTCCTGCGAGACGTGATCCCCACAAATCTCTATGGGAAGCTGAGTGACTGAAGGTCTCGTCTTCTGTATCTGCTTTCTGCTGAAGGTGGTCATTGTCCCTACCTTTTGGGGATCCATGGAGCTCTAACCCTATTTGATGTAAAAGGTAAAGGGGTCTTGAGATCCGCCTAGGAGACTGTGTCAACTTCTTCAGTCAGGGCGGGCTGGAAGCCTATGCTGGGGAATCACTTGTATCCAGGTAGCCCCTGTATGAGGAGAAATTAATTCAGTTAAGAGTTTTCAAAGCATTGGCCCAGGAAGCAGGCCCCACAGCCCCTGTCACTGAGTGGTTATATGATGGAAAATACATGAATTACAAGTTTCAAGGGTTCCCTGGTGGTGTAGTGGCTAGGCTTTGGTGCTCTTAATGCCTGGGTTCGATTCCTAGCCAGGGAACTAAACGCCCCCCCCCAAAAAAAAACACAAAAAAACAAAAACAGAAACAAAAACAAGTTTCAGGGTGATTATCTATGGCAGCATGGAGGGGCATTCTTATGATTCAGACTAGGGACAGTCTATTTATTGTTCAAGGTTAGAAGCCAGTGAAAGTTGATGGGGAAGATGATTAGGACTATGGACCAGGAAAGAGGTGAAATTGAAAGCTGAACTAGGAAAAAGGAGTCTATTGTGCGGGGGCAGGGAGTAGACTCTTGTCGTTTGGCCCATATCAAAGGAAAGCACGTTCATGGGCAAGGAACATTGTTAAGTCCATTGGCAATGCACTAACAAAATGTCCCATAAATACTCCATTAGAAGTATCCTCTGGGCATCATCAGGTCGTCTGTGGTCACTCATGGGAAGCTAAAGGACTAATAGATTCATTACATGTTCCCATAAACCCCAGAACATATTCCCAATGGATGCTGGGTAGGAAAAAACAGTGTCAGCACAGCAGGCCCCAAATCCCTTAGCCAACACTAAGGGGGGCAGCTGTATTTAGAATTCAGAATCTTTTGGATTTTTAGAAAGGTATCAGAGAACCTGAACTAATACACTCTACCTCCAGGGGGACCTGAGGCAGTACCCCACCCTCAGACATGTTAATGGTTCTCAAAAAGTGCCTGGGTCCCCATACCCAAAGGGTAAAGACAAGAAACGGCCCCTGCCCCCGCCCCCGCTGAGGGCAGGTTGTGCAACAGTGGAGTCACAAGCATGCTTATGCACTTCCTGTCTGGGGGTGAGGGCCTGCTCAGTCCTGCACTGCTCTGTGAACAGAGGAGGGTAAGGGAAGGGAGGGTCAGAAGCGGTTTCTGAGGCTATTGTGCGGGGACCTGAATGAGGACATAGCTGTGGGAATGCAGAGCTGATGGACACGAGAGATACTCAGGGGAAAATGTGAAACCAAGTGACCTGGAAAAACAGCAAAGTCCTTCTTTTGCCACTAGAGGTCATAAAGAATTAAGGCTAAGTGTACGGAGACAGATGTCCATCTCTTGATGTGGCCCACCTGTTCAAAGCATTATCTGGTCATTGCAACCCCTTTAGTATCACCTAACAAAAGAATTTGGATAAATTAGTTTGGCCTCTAAGTTTTTCTGTTGCTGCACTTGGCATTTTATTAACTAGTGTGTTTGAAAGCTCCTGTGTGCAGTGAATAGAACATTTTTGAAGCTGTGATGTATCTGGCAATGGGAGAGAAAGAGAGCAAGGTTAGAAAAAACAAAACAACCCTAAGCTTCCTGTCGGGATTGGGTTTTCTTCCCTCTACGCTACTTTTTGCAGGAAGAATATCATTCCTCCTTCGCTCTTTTCTGGAATTACAGACCAAGGAGGATTTTCAAGGCAATTTTTACCTGGGAAAAGAAAAATGTGAAACACTGTATCAGTCACTTGGAGATTCAGAAAGTCGTTTTCCCCCATGCATTGTTCAATCTGTTTTGTCTCTCCCTGTCCTTTTAGTGCCTTCCAGTGATTCCTGTAGTCCCACTTGTCTAACCTGGCCTGCAAGTGGTAACTTTGTATTATACTTACATAGAACATTCCAATCGCGTGAGACTGCACAGCTCCTTTTCTCCGCATGTTGTATTGCTGTGTCCAAGAGAACAAACCTCATCCCCTTTGTAGGCAAACACAGTCTCCCTGCATGTGCAAAGACCGTGCTGGGCACATCTGCAGTGCTCCCCTCTCAGGCTGGTTTTCACTTAGAAGCAAAGCCGTCTCTGCAAGACCCAAGAAATTCTTCTTCTTTGGTCCCCCTCCCTTCTTGTTCTGTTGCTTACTTCCCTAGGGGACATCCAAGTGGGTCCAGTCTGCCTCCTTGAGAATCATTGCTAATGTTAACCAAATTTCATAGCTGATTTCATGTATTCCTCTAGTAAAGGGCCTGGCCTCTTTGGAGGCTGACCAGATGTACCATTTTAAAGAGGACAGAAAACAACAGGCTTGGAGCTGAGGAGAAATAGGCTATTTCATGGAGCCTCGGTGTGTAGTAGGCTGGACCATACAGGTTTGTGTAAGTGCACTCTATGACGTTTCCACAATGACAAAACTGCCTAATGACAGATTCCTCAGAAGGTGTCCCCATCATTAGCAGTGTGTGACTTTATCAACACCTTGGTATCTTAAAACAGTAGAAATTTATTTCTCACAGTTTTAGAGGCTAGAAGTTTGTAATGGAGGTGTAGACAAGGCCATGTTCTCTCTGAAGCCTGTAGGGGAGGTCACTTCCTATCCTCTTCTAACTTCTGACAGCTCCAGGTGTCCCTTGGCTGATAGATGCAAAACTCCAATGTCTGTTTCCATCTGTACATGGCCTTCTTCCTGTGTGTCTATGTCTTCACATGGATGTCTTCATATAAGAACACCAGTCATATTGGAATAGGAGCCCACCCTATTTTAGTATGACCTCATCTTAACTAACTACATCCACAAAGACCCTGTTTCCAAATGTGGTCATATTCTGAGGAGTGGAGGGGTCAGAACTTCAACCTATCATTTTTGGGAGGGACACAATGCAACCCAAAACCCATGACAAGGGGAACATAAGGTTGCTAATCAATTGACCTTAAAATAAACAGATTATCCTGGGTTATCTGGGTGGGCCCAGTGTAATCACAGGGTTCCTTAAAAGAGGAATAGGCAACCAAAACAGTAGGTCCGAGTGATGCAATATGAGGACTCAACTACCATTGCTGGCTTTGAAGATGGAGGAAGGAGCCATGTGGCCAGGATGCTTGCTCTCCAGATGTTGGAAAAGGCGTTGGATGCTGCCCTAGAGCCTCCATGAAGGATCTCAGCCCTGTAGACACCTGGCTCTTAGCCCAGGAAACTTCCGTTGGACTTTTAACCTACAGAACTAGAAGATAATGAATTTGGGTTGTCTCAAGCCACTTAAAGTGTGTGGTAATTTGTTAGCAGCTAGAGAAAACCCTAGAGCCATCAAACACAATGCAGTTGCAGTAACACCACTTTATTGCCCTTTGCTATTTCCTTTACTGTCATGTATATCACAAATTAATACATTTTACTGGTCATTGTTTGCCATTTCTAATCCCATGTTTCTGAATGTCAGAAAGAAGGGATTTTATTCAGAGATCCCCTTTTCCTTTGCATCCCTCTTTTTGCCATGTTTAGAGTTGTGCATTTCACGATACCACTTCCAGGTGACTGAAATAACAGTGTCACTTTACACTAGGTTTTGCTTTGTTTTTTGATTAAAATCTTTGGTTGGTAGAAGATTTGTTGCTTGTTTAATGTCTGTTTGTCTAGCTTGATGATGCCATATCTGTATAACAGGAACTTGGGAAATCAATATTTCTTATAAAATCTTGCTCCTCAGTATGAGCAAAGACCAGAAAAATTTGAGTTGTCTGCATATTATGACTACTCAGGTCACCTTTTTTTCTCTACCATAGGTGCTCTGATGGAAGGGACTGGATCTTACTCACCTTTGAATTCTTTCACCTTTAGCCTTATACGTTTCAGACTCTTGCTAAATAATGGTAAAGTATTGAAAACAGGAATAGCTGCTTTCTTGAGTGTTCTTTTATGTTCTGGCAGCTTTCATTTCCTGTATCTCTTCTTTGTTTTCTTTTTGCCTGGCATCTCTCCAACCATACCTCACCTTTCTGTAACTAAGCTTCCTTGAAACAGAACAAAGTACTCTGGGTGTGGTCTCATCTGAGTCTCTGAGCTGTGAGGTAATGCTTGTCTTCATAATGATACCTTGGTCTCACCTGGCATCTTACAAGTACAATCCATTGCTGGTGAAGAGCATGCGCACACATACGCCCCCCCCCCCACACACACACCTATACACACTCACACACAGATACTCACTCACTTTCAAAAGCTCAGTAAAAGTAGGTTACCCACTCCTTCAGAAAACAGAGAACAGCCAGCCAGTTGCCCTCATATCTTTTCGAAGAGATCCACTTAATTGCACAGTGTTTTTCTAACAAGCTAATAATATTACCTTGAAATATTACAATGGGTCTCACAGTACAGGTGGAAAGTGAAGTCTGCCTTTATAACATCCCCATGGGAACAGCATCCTGCTTTGGAATGTGGCCCATTTACTTTAACTGTAAGGTAGAAAGGTTTTGGGAAAAGTCCACCTGGGGGCGGGGCTTTCAAAAGAGTATCTGCCTGACATCAGTGAAAGAGTGTTCAGGAACGTGGCCACCCTGGAGAAAAGATTGAAGCCCAGTTTATTGGAAGGAGGAGGTAACTTTTCTAAAAGAATTGAGTAATTACTGGCAAATGTCAGATGATGTGAGTTTCCTGAACTCTTAGGCTATTTTGCAGTCAGTTTCAGCTCACCACGAACAGTATCCCGTGTGCAGTCGGGCGGCCTCGAGGTGAAAGAGCAGGAAGCTTTGGATTTCACAGCTGAACTCAGCCTACAGTGGATTACACTAAACTGATAAGGTTGAGATGTTGGTGAGAAAATTCCTGACATGAATTCTTACAGAAAACCTGAATTTAATTTATCTTCCATCTGGGTGTGGAGGCTGCCTTGTTGGTTAATGAATGTCTTGAATATACTCCAAATATCCCAATAGATCTAAACACACCAGTGTCAGGACTTCCTTCCTTGTCTTACTGACGCACGCATATGCCTTTTAACTCACCAAAGTTTTTCAAAGATGTGCTTCTTATGATGAAAAAAATCCCACTTGTGGACACACAGGTATGTCCCTCAAAGCTGGGCAAGTTCATCTGCCATTTGTCAGTGTAGCAGCATTCAGTCTAAAAGTGGTTCAGGCCCGAAGAGACGTAGCCCTTATATTTAGATTGTTCAAATAACTGGCACGATGAACAAGTGCAAATATAATTGCAACCTCTGTGACCTTCATAGCCTGATGCAGTGGGGAGGAAGCCCAAGCTCATCAGGTCTGGTGGAAGGTCATGGGCCACACCAGCGCCATGCTGAACCAAATGGGAACACGATGCGCAAGAAAAAAAATCAGTCACACTGATTTATCTTTACTTAAAATTGTGACATTTTGTTCATCATGGATTTGAGCATTAATTTTGATGTACTGAAAGATTACATTAAGTATCATTTTTTTGTCTTGATGACTGAGGCTTTAATGCCCCTTTAAGTGTTGCTGCCAAGCCCAGTGAGACATCGTAGCCTCAGCACCAACCCGGAGGTAACCATTAGCTCCGTCCCCTCATGAAGCCTCATTGAAGTGACTATAATAGATTTCTAAGTCAGATACAAAGAGAAAGAGAATTGGAGAAGCTGGAAGGTGGAAGGTGAATGGAAAGGTGGTACTTGACCTAGAAGACTGGAGAAAGCGACACCTCCAGCTGGCAGTAGCAAGTGCTCAGAAACAGCCTTGCATCACGGGATCATCTTCCTGCAGACACGCTCCTGAAAACAGGCAGAAGCCAGTGCTTCTGTGGGTGGAGCTGAAGGAGGACCGGATGAAGCCTTTAAGAGGTGGCTACGTGCAGCAGCAAGCTGAAGGTTCATTTTCTGGGGACAGTGACCCAAGGCTGTCTGGACATGGAACCCCAGCCACAGCTGAAGAAAAGATGTAGAAACAGGGAGAGTAAGAGGTAACTCTCAAGTAAGTGTTCAAGATTCCAGCCCATTTTGGGATGAGCACCTTGGTAACCAGCCGTATGCTCTGCAGGCAGAAGACTGGAGATGTTTTTTTTTTGTTTTTTTTGTTTTTTTTCCTGGAGAATCTCATCATCAGATAAAGAATACCGAAAGATGCTGACTGCTAAGAAAATGGCCCAGAATTTCTGTCCTACCGTGAAAACTGTGGATGACAAGCCACACAGGCTTCTGATCAGTCCTTAGCAGCCCACCCTTAAACACTGATCACCAAGGACCATCAAGCAAGATACCCAGGGGCAAGTACATCCCAGCAATGACAAATAACAAACAATGGAAAAGAGCTCCTTGTAGAAGTAGAGACTGCTCAGACAGTTGAAGAGAACAAGAATAACCTCTGAGCAGTAAGAGAAGATACCACATCTGTCAAATAAGAAGAGTATCTTATAATGAAAGAAATATTCAGGGCACAAAAGAAATCTGAGAAAATAAAAATATCATAGCTGGCATTTGAACCCCAGTAAAATAGTTGAAAGATAATACTGTGGAAATCTTACAGAAAGTAGAGTAAAAGGATGAAGAAATTGGAGAGAGAAAAAAAAATTAAGAAAATTAGAGAATCAATCCACATAATAAGAACCCAATAAGCAAATCCTAGGAGTGAAAACAGGAAGCAGCAGGAAGAAAATTATTTAAGAAATAAGGGAAGAAAATATCCTAGAGTTAAAGGACACTATTTTCTAGATTCAAAGGGCCAGCCGTATACCCAAAGTATAAAAAGGATCCACACCAAGATACATCATTGTAGAATTTTAGAATGCTTCAGACAAAGAGAAATCTCAGAGCACTTCTAGGGACAAGCATGCAGTTCAAAGATAAAGAATTAAGAATCAGAATGACATTAATCAGACTTGTTTGTATCAATCCCAGAAGTTAGAAGACAATGAAGCTCGGCTTTCAAAATTACAAGAAATCATTTCTATCTTTTGTCCCCAGCCACAAAACCCACTAAATGTGAGGGAAGAAGAAAGAGGATATGGAAGATTTCCAAAAATTTACCTCAGGAAGAAATTAGTCAGGAAGCTGCTACAGGATGTAGTCTATGAAATGGGGGGTGGGGGGAGTGGGGAGGCACAGAAGAGAAGAAATGGAATACGGAAAATAAAGGCTCTGACAGAGACATTTCATCAGGAAGAATGACCTAAAAAGAAGATATCCTTACATGTTTGAATAGAGAAGGGATTTGCACAAATATGATAGAGTCCTAATAAATACAGAGTTAAGCATGTGCATGCACACGCACGCACACACACACACACAGTCAGTACAATGATAAGCTCCAGGACCAACAAAATACTGTGCAAGAAAGAAAAGATAATCGTAGTGCACTGACTCAGCTGTGAGTAGTGTTTACAAGCATAATTATAAATGTTGCTATAACCTAACTATGTTGTAATTATTTGACATTGAGAGGATGGGATGACAAAAAATGTGTAAGAATGCAGTAGGGATACCATGACTAGGGGTGGTATGTGAAAACAGACGTGTCATCCTCTGTGGATAGATAACGCCTAAAATGGGAGATTCTGGGAAGAGGAACGTAGCTTGTTCTTTGGCGATATGGAAGGAAATATTGTATTTTCCTCCTAGTGAGCTGACTGTGGGGAGTGAAAAATGCTGAGACGTTACTGCTGTTTTTCATATAAAGCCTGGTAGGACAACTTGACTTTAAAATATGTACATATATAAATTTGATAGAAAAAAAAACAACTGAATTCGAAAGGGGTGAGGACATTGATCTCTAAGAGCAGTCCATAGAGCCACGAGAAGGACTGAGAACTGGGGCAGGTAATTCAGGTGTGAGCATTGCTATGTGGGCAGTGTCCTGGGATGGATGTGCATTTTCAATGACATGCTGCACCTCTGAATGATGTGCAGAGACCTTGACCCTTCAGTTGGGAAACAAATCTTTCCTATCAACTACTTCTATATTCATGTAAAAAAGTAATAAATACATGAATATGTTTCTAGGGTAGGACATATGGATCATAACTTGAGTTAATGAATAAAGATTTCACTGTTAGACTGGGTAGAATGAGAATTAATTATAAATTTGATTAATGAGATTCAAGTTCATTAAACATTAAGTGTTCTTATTCCACAGAATGTTGCTCTCAGTTAGCAAATTGAGGTTTGCTGGTCTTGAGTGTGTCCTGCCCCAAATCCCCGAGCTAAAGCTAAAACAAGGTAAGTACACCCTTTTCCTCTCCCCGACATTCCCCTCCTAGGAGTCACACTTAATTTCCGTGCACACACAATTGATGAACTCTTTTTAATCCTTACTATTTTCCCCTCAGGCCTGCTGCAGGCACTGAATGCTGTGATTTTTTAATTAAGCTAGTGTTGATAATGTATATGAAGTTTTATATTCTCTAAGATTCAAATGGTTTTTCTGCTGCTTGTTTGGATGGCCCTTTCTAACCAGGCCTGAGATAAAACTCTCTGAAAAATGAAAGTGCAATAGAATGCTCACTTTGGGAGAATTGAAATAGGTAATTATCATAGTCAATGTCAACAGAAACAAGAGCTCTGAGACAAAACTATGTTTTAGTATATTGCACTGTTTATTTCCATCTGTACCTCCTTCCCTCATTTCCGGCCTTTCCCTGCCCTTTGTGCCCCAGGGGTCTCACCTTCATGGCTGCTTTGTTGGCTTCTTGGCCCTTTTACTTCTGGTGAGATGCTTGGGCTCAGTAGGGATGATCAGGGAGTGGCTGCAGGCTTCAGTTGCAGCTGAACCTGCTCTGCTCTGGCCCCAAGCTTTCTCTGGGTTCCACTACACAGGGCCCCTCCCTCTGTCCCTCAGGTCCATGAGTGTTGACAGCTCCCACAGATACTAATCAGGATCTCTTGTTGGTTCCATGAAATTCATCCACGCTCTATAAATATGCAGTTGTTTAATTAAACTTCATTTGATTAGACTTTCTGATTGTACTATATTTTCTGCCAAGACCCTGACTGATATGAGTCTGTTTTTCAGTCATGTCATCTATTTGTCTCTTAGTGTCTTATGAATCCCTGAGGACAATGACTCTGACTCATTCCTCTTTGTTTCTCCAGCATCTGAAACATGGCCTGATATATTGTAGGCATTCAATATATGCTAGATGAATGAAACAATGCACTCATTAGTAAATTCCTATATGTGATGCTTTATTCCAGGGAAAAAGCTGAGGCTATTTAACACATCTAGACCAGGAGACAAGAGTGGAGATTGTGTGTTTGGGAAGGAAATATGTACACCACTGCCTATGGTTTAGTCATTCATTGTTCAGGTCAGCCCTCCATCCCCTGGACATTGCACAAATGTCAATACTATAGGCCTATAAAACCAACTTCTTTACAGACTATTTCATCTGAAGATACTGGATAAAGGTGTAAAACAGAAGTTCTTATGTATGAAACATGGAATGAGTTTGGACACTAAGTCTACTATTTTAGATGCTTTTAGCCATTTACAGAATATCCCATTTCTAGGGGCTTAAAAAATAAAGTTCATCATTATCACACACACACACACAATATTCTGAAGACCTGGGGTCCTTCTCCCCTGCATCCTCATAAGGTTTGGTTTTGTCCTTGCTGCCTTCTCCTCCTGCTTCCAAGGTCACCTGATGGGGAACACTGGCCCAGGTATCATCTTCACATAAGTCGACCAAAAGGCAGGAAAGAAAGCTCAGTTAGTTCACTTGCTTTGTTTCCTTAGGGGGAGGCCTTCAGCAAATGCACCTTCTTGTTCACTGGCTTTGATTGGCTCTCAGGGCCATGACCAAGCTGCAAGAGAGGCAGGAGAAGGAACTCTCTAGTGTTTTCAGCCTCTATAATGGGAGGCAATTTCTACAAGCAAGAAGCAAAGGACTGAAAAAAAGCTGTTGGATAAACAACTAATAGTGTTAGCAACATTACTGAGGATTCCCCATACACTTAATTGAGAACGTTTTTTTAATAGATATACTTACATCCATTCTTCATGTAGGTTGAGTCATTTAAACAGAGAAACTCCAGGGGCAGAAGTCGTGATGCCCTCCATCTGTCCCTCCTGTAAGATAAAATTGATACTGACAGCTGTTTTATAGAGAAGTATAGGTAACAAGTCAATGTTTATAAGGGCATTATGAGATCCACAGATGAAAGCTGTCACAAGCTCTAAAAATACACACACACCTTTGTACCTGAAACTCTTCTCACTGTGTTCCCAGTTGCATTTTCATGGCTTATTAAATTTATTTGAATTTTATGATAATGGTATCTGACACACCAAGAAAATTAATGTTTGTCAGCAATTCACCTGTAGGTCTTCTTTTGCCAAATAATTGCTTAAGCAATGAAAGTTTTTTTCAAGTTAAAATGTATGCTAAAATATCATAAAAGATGAGGTGTTATTATTCTTTTTCAATGGAAGAAAAATATAACTTTTCTATTGTTTAAAAGAGGAGAGAAAAAACATTTATTGAGTTACCTCTGTATGTTACACATTCTTGCATGTAATTTAATGGACCCTCACACCAGCCCTGTGTGTGTGTTTGGGTGGTATAAATGGTGTGTGTGTGTGTGTGTGTGTGTGTGTGTGTGTTTATTGCTGTCCCCCTTATATGTGAGGAAGCTGGTTTTTTTCTGGAGGCACTGGGTACCCACTCCAGGCATTTCTTGGCTTTTAGTGACTGCAGCAATCCTTGGCAGTCCTTGACTTGACATCACTCAGATCTCTGTCTCCATCTTCGCATGGCCTTCTCCTCTGAGTGTCCTCTCCTCTCATAAGAGGACATCAGTCATTGGATGCAGGCCCACCCTAATCTAGTATGACCTATCTTAACTAAACTAATTACATTAGCAAAGACCTATTTCCAAATAAGATCACCTTCTAAGGTTCTAGGGTATGTGACTTTTTGGCAGTTGTCCTGTTCAACCCAGTGTGGTGAGCTCTGCATAACGAGAAATGGGAAGAATTTGACTTCACTACCAGGCTGTATCTGCCTGGCACATGAGACATTAGGAATGTGGAGAAAGGACAGGTTGAGATCCATTCTTTCAGTTCTTTCAATTAATACCTACTGAGCAGTTACAAGGTACTCTAAGCACTAAGATACAAAGAGTGATCAACACAGAAAAGGTCCCTAGTCTCCAAGGCTTTGTGATCTATTTTGTGCTTTGTTTCCTTACCATCCAGTGCTAATGGGGCAGTGACATGTAAGCAGGAGCCAGATAGAGCAAGTGCTTTTTTATTGGTCATTCTTTCCTTCATGCTGGCCCAGGACAGAGACCAATCATCATCATCACAAGCAGACACACACTCCTCTTATTCCACATAGCACTCTTACACACATCACCTTGTTTGTTCTCTCAAAAACACTTGGACATGATTATTATTATGTTTGCCTTAAAAAAATAGCTAAGTAATGAAGCTGGGGCTAGAACCCAGGTCCTCTCATTGTTAAACCTGTGTTGTCCCCCACCCCACCCCTCAATGCCTTTTTAGACAGATAGGTAATGCAAAGGCATAAAATAACCATCAGGCAACAGGGCATCATAGGATCATAATGAACTGAAGACCACAGATGTTAAATACAGATTCAAATTCAGTTTTTAAAAACTGTCTGTTGATGTATGCCGAGATCATAAATGCACCTGTCTTTTGACTCAGCAAGGACACCTCTAGGATTTTATCCTACAGATACAGTCCTAACCCAATGGCCATCAGTTGAATCAGTTGAAAGCCAGCTAAACATATGTTGGTGTATCTAAACAAAGGACTAATATGCAACTATTAAAAATGACTGTCTTGTATTGTGCTCATATAATTCTATCTTCAAGATGCATAGCAAAGTGAAGAAAGCATTTGTACAGAACTGTATAAATTTGCTGGCATTTCCATGGACCATCTAAGACTATGTAAGAAACTAGTTATTTGTTGCAAAGGCATGAAATAACCTTTCAGGAGGGATTCTTTTTGCAAATATCCTTTTGTAAGTTTTGATTTTTGAACCATGTAAAGGCATTTCCTATTTTTAATAATTAGCTAAAATACTGTATTCATCATAGGAAACTGAATTCAATCTTTCTATGTACCTTAGACCTGCCGGCATACAAGTGGCCTCATTAGATGTGTAGTTTGTGGACCCTAATTATTTCATTCTCTGAGCTTTGTGGGTCAGTACATGAGGCTGTTTGGGCCCAATACTGGACTTATTATCTTCCAGCTGCTTCTCCTGGGCTCTCTCTGAACAGCATGTCCACCCTGCCAGCTGACCAAGGTCACATATTCAGATTTGCTCTCACCTATGTCCCTCTGTCTTCCTGTGTTCTGGTCCCAGCACCCCAACACACCCACACACATTCCTCCTTTGTCACCAAGTTCACTTTCTAAGTGCCTCTGGAACTTTTACCCATCCAACCCCGTCCCGGCCCTAGAGCAGGGGCTTCTTATCCCCAGTTCATGCTGCTGCCTTGGCCTCCTAACTGACCTCCCTTACGTCCCTTTTCCCCCTCTATAGACCATTCTACCCCTTCTTCCAGGGTTATCTAAAGACACAAATCTCATTCTGCCATTTCCCTGTTTAAAAAAACTCATTGGCTCCTCAGCAAGAGTTCAACCTGTTTAGTATAGCTCCTGGGACCCCTCGCAAGCTGGCTCCGGCCTTCGTCTGCCATCAGCGCCCGCTGCTCACAGCCCACACCACCGCCCTCACCCATCTCCACTTCTGCGGTCAGTTAGGCAGGGGCAGACCCAGCTTTTACGGGGCTGGAAACTTAACTGGGGCAGGGGAGTCTTTTATAAGAAAGTGTGTATGAAACTGCTAACGCAAAATTCCATGTGAAATTGAACGTGTATTTACAACAAAAAAATCAACAAACTGCACATTTTAAAAGCTTTGGAATCTCCATAAAATGATATTTTCATTAATTAACTATAGAACACTTTGATTATGCTGCATGCTCTGAGAGCCTTGTTATATGGCACTGATTCTTTATTGTAATTTCTATAAAGGGAGTGGAAGAGAACAGCCTCTTTCCTCTAGCATGTGGATCGAAAATTCCTTTCATTATTGATAATTAAGTAAAGTTTTGTTTTCAGTACTTGTTATTAGTCCTGTCATACTAAGAATTCACCGATGTGCATGAGAACAGCTCGGCCTCTTTGGAAGCCCTTGACTGCAAGCCTGGTTAGACCTTGGCATGTGACCTTGGGTGAGTCATTTGGTTCCGTTATTTCATGTGTAACACGAAAATAGGTAACTCCCACACAGACACTAAGGAATGGAATACGGTCTGGGTGGTGAAAAGACCTCAGGACTCTTCCTTGCTCTGCCAACAATAGCAGCCTCTTGTATACTTAGCCTCCTGGACTTTAACTTCCTTATTCATAAAATCATTGTGTAAGGGTCGAAGGCTTCACAACCCTCAAACGCTAGGATGTTCTAATGAGATAATGTATCCAAAAGCTATGAAACATTACATGCTTGTAAGGTATCATTATATTCTTACTACCTCTGGCAATAAAGCTTTCATAGGGAAGTGGGATTTCAACTTTGCCTTGAATGAAGGATAGGGTTTTAATGATTGGCAAAGTGTACAAAGGGAATGACAGTTAAGTTGGGATAAAAGGGGGAAAGGACAGAGATCAAGCAAAGACTCTGATTAGGGAAACCAACTGACGGGTACAGGTGGCTGTGACGTGAAGCTTGGGCTCGTTAACAATGACTTCCCGAGAGGGGACTCAGGCGGCTAGTTCACCATCTGAAAATGCCCCTTTTAGGGGTCCTGGCCAAGGCCACAGAAGCCACATGTCGCAGTGGTTAAGTGCTATTCTCACTGGGAAAGGAACTAGAAAGCAGACTGAAGCCCAACACCAACCTTTCTTCCAAAAAGAAATCTGAAAAGAGGTTATGATTTTTTGGCTGACTATACTTGAAAGTTTTAACTTCACCTTGAGCCCTCATCTGGGTATTCCAGAGGCTCCCTCTTCCTGGTGCGTGGTAACCACTGTTTTGAATGGTGATAACCATGATATAAATCAAGGGTCTCCAACCCCTGGGCTATGGACCAATACCAGTCCATGGCCTGTTAGGAATCAAGCAGCACAGTAAGCAGCCAATGGCAGGCTAGTAAGAGAATCTTCATCTGTATTTACAACCACTCCCTATTGCTGGCATTACCGCCTGCACTCCACCTCCTGTCAGATCAGCGGAGGCATTAGATTCTCATAGGAGCATGAACCCTATTGTGAGTGTGTGTGCAAGGGATCTAGGTTTCATACTTCTTATGAGAACCTAATGCTTGATGATCTGAGGTGGAGCTGAATCGGAGATGCTAGTATTGGGAGCGGCTGCAAATAGACTAACATTAGCAGAGAGGTTTGACTGCACAGAAACCATAATAAATCAATTGTTTGCAAACACATATAAAACCCTATCAGTGAGTGGCAAGTGACAATTAAGCTGCATTTGGTGGTAGGCTTTATAGTGGCAAGTGAGTTGATGTACTTCAATTGTACAGCTGCATCTGGTAGCAGGCTTAAATTAGAATTCAACACTTATTTTAGTCAGTGCATGGCCCACCCATTATTTTATTTATCACTTTCATCTGCGCCTTCTTCCCACACTGCACACTTGTCTCATATGTCACTATCTAGTTGCAGGAAAACAAGCTCAGGGCTCCCTCTGATTTTGCTTTATGGTAAGTTGTATAATTATTTCATTATATATTACAATGTAATAACAATAGTAGTAAAGTGCACAATACATGTAATGTTCTTGAATCATCCTCAAACCATCCCTTCTTCCCCACATTTGTGGAAAAATTGTTTTCCACAAAAACCAGTCACTGGGGCCCAAAAGGCTAGAGACTGCTGGCATAAAGGACTACTTTTATGCAAGTCCATTTTTACGTACAAGCACTGAGAATTTCCCAGGCCTCTTTGGCATTGAAGAAATCACAACTTGCATTGCTTTCATTACATTTGAAGTTGTCACTGCAGGGGAAGCTGTCTTTGGTGTGGGAGGTACTCATATTTAATTATCATTCACAGATACTCCTTAAAACTGAGTCTGGATGATTCAGATATTTTTGTAGTTGCTTCTAAAATATAATAAAGTCTCGTGATTATTTTGTGGGTGTGAGTAGATGACTTGCAAGTGTGCCTATCTTGTTTTTGTGGAATTGGTTTATCCAAAGAAAATTACATAGCTCAAAATTACATAGAAAAGGAAATGTGATGAGCTGTGAGCATGCTTGTTGGAGAGAAGAGCTGTGTTTGTGTGTCTGGAGCATTTTCAGGGAGTTACCATCATCCATATGATACCATCCGCCATGGAATACAGGCTTCAGGTTGTCTTCTCTGGAGAAGAAGTGGCTTTCCAGCCCTGAAATGTGAGGGGTCACCTTCCAGACACACTGTCATTCTCCCCAAGATTTCCTAGGCCCTTTGATCACCAATCTCCTGAGCTCAGTCTGTTTAAGCTGCTGTCATTGTCCTGAGAAAACACACCCACAGGTCCAGCCAAATAGGGAGGAGAGAGGAAGAATGAAAATGGACTCCTCCTATTTAGGTCCCTTCTCCCTGACATCAGCCTACAGTTGAAGCTACCTACAAGTAAGTGCAAAAGGGTCACCAATCTTGAGTGATAGCAGCTTTTGACACAATAGAGCAGGTGGGTGAGAGCATGTGATTTGAGTCAGCAAACACACAGGAGCAAAAATACGAAGGAATAGACTTGCAGGGTCTTGTGGCTCTTTCAGGATGCTAAGAACTGCACTGTGATGCTTCCATGTTTATCAACAGGGACACAGACTTCAGACCAACGTCCTTCCTTCTCAGGAGATTAGTTAAAAAATAATAATTTCCCATGATGTCATCCTCACTTTAAATCACTGTGTAGAAATACAGTGAAAATGGCTAAACTAAAAATGCAACATGATGGAAAACGAGAGTTCTAAGTCTCAGCAACAACTGTCTTCTCTCCTGCCCCACCCAACCCAGTCCCCACTGAAGAAATTGGGGACCAAGAAGTCAGTGCAAGAAGAAACAAGGTCACTGAGTGGCAGGGCATCCCACCTCTAAGTTGCCCTCACACAGCTGATGAAGAGCACCCAAGACCTTGTCATTAGGGCATGTGTCTGCTCCTTCACCTGGGTGACCCAGAGCTGAGGCAACTCCCAGAGAATGTGTGTCCCATAAGAATGATCACCTGCAAGGGCTTGCATTGGGTTCAAAGCTGGTTATAAAATGGCCAAACTTAGTCAGTTATTTGTTAGCATTTGTTTTGTGATTTGGGGAATCTGAAAAGAGCAGATCTGTGTGGAGTGTTTCATAGACTCGAGTGCCAGTGAAAATCTTCAAGGTGCCACGTCATTTCTTCCTCTTTAGGTCCTTCAGCCATAGGGACCAACTGTCACTCAGAGGTCATAGCGCTCCCTCACTCTCTCTCTCTCAACCAGGTGCTGTGCTATCATGCTGGAAATATCTACCATCTGAATAATCTGATTAGGTTGTCTCCAGCCAGCCATTATTAAAGTGAAAGCATATTACCTGGGAAGAAGTAACTTAATTAATTCATTAGCAATCACCAATGCATTGGCACAAGTCGCTGTGTCACAGAAGCTAGGCTTGGAAGGAGGAGGCCAGGGCTGCCCTGGGGTGAGGGGACAGGAAACGGGAAACTGCTGGTGGAGGAGGAAGAATAAGACCAGGAGCCGAAGCCAGCAGTGAGAGCTGGGGGTGTGCAGGACCCTGGGTGACAACTGGAACAGGGTGCTGCTAATGGGGAAGAGGAGAGTGTGCTGGAAGCAGACTTACCTACTTTTACAATTTTGCTCTGAGCCAGCCCTGCATTTAACTTTCCCAGAAAGAAACCTGTCAGCAAACAAGACAAGGACTGTTTGTTATTTGCTGAGGTTTGCAAAAGCCCAGGTGGTTGTGGCTGGACCTTTTGCCCTGCATGTTACCTCTCCTCTCAGGTACAAAACACTTCAGGCTTGAGTGGGGACAGCAGCAGGGCAGCTGAGAGCCCCCTGTGTGTGACTCAGGGTAACAGAGGTCCATTTCCTGTGGAATTCCACCATCCTGGCCATCTGAGCAATTCAGCACATTCCTAAAGACACAAAAGCCTCTGTAATGCCCACCCTTCATGACATGCTTAGACCTCTGTAAGCCTTTTGCTGTTTAGAATTCTGCTAATTTATCTGTTCTTTTTTTTTTTTTTTTTTTTTCTTTTTGGTATGTGGGTAGCTCCCTGACTGGGAATCGAACCCAGGCCGCAGCGCTGACAGCACTAGTGCCAAAGCCTTAAGCCACTACACCATCAGGGAACTCCCTATCTGTTCATATTCTTATTTAATTTTTTCTTAAAGGGGAACAGGAGAAACCATCCTGTCAGTATGTCCTACTGATTCCTTTCTCTTCATAGTCACTTCCATCTTACTAGAGTCCCAGCTCTATTCAGGTTTTACTTAAAGACTGGCCCTCCAGAAAAGTGGCAGGAAGATAAAGAAAAGAAAAGAAAAAAAAGAAACACAGGGAAACATGACTAGCAGGGCTGGGGCCTGGGCCTGGCTGTGCTGTGAGCTGGGTGGCAGCTCCCCGGCTGGCTAGTCTCTGGTCTCAGGTTTCTCACTGACAAAATGAAAGCGTTCACTCAGATGCACTCCAAAGTTATTTCAAGCTTTGGAATTTTTGATTCTAAGATCTTGGAAATATAATAGAGTTTCAGATCACTGATCATGTCCAAGAAACAGTAAACTCTGTGCCCAAATGTACTGAAAAAAGCTTCTGGAATGGCATTGCTCCTCCAATTCAGAGCATACAAAGCCTGTAAGATGACATCTGATACACCTTCTTTCAGGGTATACAATTTAAGTAATCTTTACAAGTTTTCTTATTAGTCCAATATGAAATCTAAGAAAATAGTAGTTCTCAAACCGTACCCAGGGAGAGACCCAGCTGCATACCCTTTGTGAGAACAAATGAAGGAAGGGAACAAAAATAAAACAAGAAGATTTATTAGCCTCTCTGGAAGGTTGCCTGCAAAAGGGGAAAAAAATCACATGACTGAATTTTCCTCTGACCTCTAAAATGGACAAATGGCTTCTTCCCTCACACTGTACAGCTATAAAGTTTGCTGCATCTCATGCCTTTGTCCTGAGAACAGAAAAGATGGCAGAGGATGTGATCCTAGCCACCAGATAGGACATCATGGAGAATGCCTTACATACTTGTTTCTCTCACTCCCATTCTAGCTTCTGGAGTATAACTTTATGATCCACAGCACTTAACAATTAATTACATATTAAATGTAAATATATAATACCTAAGATCAATGTGATAAACCTCTTAACATATGGTGAAAAAAATCTGTATCGAACAACAAATTGTGGGGAGTCTTGTCTTATGGGATTGGCAAATGGTCTGCCAAGACCATGATTGTATGAAGTCTTGATTACAAAAGCCAGAAAAACAGATTGAGTGGAAGAGGAAAATAAAATCAATCACACTTGTTTCTATTCACAACTTTATAGTGTTAACTGGTAGCCCCAGGGATGAATGTAAAATAATCCCACACATAACTGGAAGGAAGTAGAAGTTACCTCCTTTGCCTGTTTAACTGGTTTTTTATATTTTATCACTGCTATGGAGGTAGACATCTTAGACCGCAGTGCCAGAGGCATCTCCTTTTTACACACATTCTGATCCTTAGAGCAATTTTTGTTAAGGTGGATGACAAGCATAGTTCGGACACTATGGTTGACAGATCAGCGAATAGCGTATGAGGAGCACTCTAATTCCTTCATAACATTTTGAGTTTCAAGGCAGTGATTTGAAAATGTTTATTTGCCAACAAAATCCCACTTCAAATGAAATCTAATGCAGAAACCCTTAACATCAAATAGAAAATTGTGAAGCTCTGCATAAAGGAACCTTGGGAAGAATGGTCAAGTTGGGGCAGACAGAAAGCTCTATTTAAAATCAGTTGGTTCCCTAGGGCACTAGAACAGGTCCTGAGTTTCTGTGAATGGTTGAAAGTCTCTGATCAGAGGAGTTTCCCACATCCTGCCCATGGTGCTGTTGGAGGAGCAAAAAAGAATAAAGCTAGCCTTGACTTGCTTTTGTTGGAAATCTGAGAACTAACCAATCATTTTTTTGATTTAACAAACTCACTGTAATCTTCATACACACATACAAAAGCAAATCTAAAAGATTGTATCTCAAATGGACTTTAGTTGGAGCCACCTAAACGCTCAAGTTCGAATTTTTATTATTAATAATTACTACAACTTGGAAGAAGGGTAGGGATACAATTATAAAGCTGACTTACATCAATTAACAAAAGCTATTAAATTTCCAGAAACATTCCAAGACAATTGTTAAACAATGTCATTATTAAAAATTAAACTATTCATACAGCAATTACACTTCTTATTTATTCAAATGAGTCGTATAGTTAGGTCCACATAAAAACCTACACATGGACATTCATAATTGTCACAACTTAAAAGCCATTGAGATGCCCTTCAGTAGGTGAATGGATAAGTAAATTGTGTGGTCCATCCACACAATGAAATATTATTCAGCAATACAAAGAAGTGAGCTATGGAGACACGAAAAGATATGGAGGAACCATAAATGTACATACTGTAATTTGCCATGTATAAGTGCTCCCGTGTATAATCCACACCCACATTTTTGGCCCAAACTTTCAGGAAAAATATCTTTTATTTTAATTTTTTAATTGAAAATTTTATTTGTTTATATTTAGATAATTTTTTTGTATTATAAAGGAATTTTAGCATTTATTTTGTTAACATTATGATACAAGAAATTTTATGAAACAAATAAGTTTCAAAATGCAAGGACAGATACAAGGTATAAGAAATTTTATGTATAAATTTTTTTTTAATATAAAAAACAGATGATCATATTCCAGGGTATTATTTTGCATATGGATATCATTATTGATTTCTAGAGTTCTACTTTTACCTCATAAGCATAAATAAAAATTAAAAAACATCTATATAGATACAGAATTAGTACTGTCCATGTATAATGCACATCTTTATTTTACCCTCACAAATTTAGGCAAAAAATTGTGCATTATACAAGACAAAATACAGTAAATAAGTGAAAGAAGCCAATCTGAAAAGGCTGTACAGTATGATTCCAACTATATGACATTCTGGAAAAAGTCAAAGTACGGAGACAGTAAAAGATCAGTGATTGCCAGGGATTGGGGGGTGAGGAAAGGAAAAAAGAGTAGGTGGAGCACAGAGGATTTTTAGGACAGTGAAACTATTCTATATGATACTATAATAATAGATACATGTCATTATACATTTATCAAAACTCATAGAATATACACCACCTAAAGCAAACCCTAATGTAAACTGTCAATTTGGGGTGATTATGATGTGGTAATGTAGGTTCATCCGTTGTAACAAATGCACCATTCTGATAAGGGTTGTTAATAATGGGGGTGCTTTGCATGTGTGGAGGTAATAGGTAGATGGGAAATCTCTGTACCTTTCACTCAATTTTGCTGTGAACCTATAAGTGCTTAAAACAATAAATCCTATTAAAAATTAAAACTGTATACATTTTAAATTAAGTATATTAACAGCAGAAGTAATAAACACTTAAAACTCATCATTTTCTCCTTATTTGCTATGTATTATCACTATGTCTGCTCTTAAATTTACTTATATATATTCCATCTTTATAGTAGAATTGTTATGCAATGACATGCTCCTGTGCTACTCTTCCCAACTCTGTGAAGTGGCCTCAATCTGGTAGCTTGAAATTAAGTTGACTATGGTGGGAGTAGTTACACAATGGAAATCACTACATGCCAGGACTCTCCCCCACCCCAGAGTATTGGTGATTAAACAGCTATAGCACCCCACTAATGATAGGTACAGTTTTGGGGATTAGATATTAAGATCAGTAATACCTATCTAAAGATGTTGATCAAAGTATGGCTTTTGGAAAAAGATTGTGGAAACACAGATTTCATAAATGATTAACTAATTCACTCTAAGTCTTCCAAAGACCTCTTTAGAATGGTTCTAAGAATTCCCTCTTATGTGCTTGCTTTGGCAGCACATGTACTAAAACTGGAGAGAATTCCCTCTTCTGGAAGCCAGGAACTCCAACCAATATAAAGAATTAAATCACTCAAATTTGAAGAAGAAAAATCTGCCCCAGGAGCAGGTCTCTTACCATCAGAATCACTCAGATCTTATTCTGAGTGATAGAACCTAATTGCCGAACTGTTCACTGTAATTAAGTCGATCAGCACGGTTTTCTCTCAATGAAAAGAGAGTTTAGTATGTTACATCTTTTGCAAAAGGAGTCTCATCTCCTTTAAATTATAAACCTATGATTCAATAAGAGTTCTCTTCAAAACATCATTCTTCCCCTCAAGGATATAAAGGACTTTAAAAAAAAAATTAGTATTGTCCAAGAGAGGAGAGCTGATTGTAGGTACCACTATTTCACCACAAATATCATTATATTCTGGTACATCTTATCAAGATTATTTATATGTGTCTGAAGAATGTATCCGTCTTTCACCAGTCTTTGCTTTCATGGTGAACTTTTCAGTTTTGAAATAGAGTCCAATCTGTCCATGCTTCCTCTGAGTTAGTATGATATACTAGTACTACTGTGCAAATTAAAGATGGAAGCAATCTTACTACGAATTGTTGTGAGCACAACTGTTTCCTTTTAGCCCAGAGCCTCTCAGCCCTGGTTGCCTATTAGCATCACTGGATGGGGTGGAGGAAGGGCTTTAAAAAGTACTTAAGTTCAGGCTCCATCTCCAGAGATTTTGATTTAATTGGTCTGAGGAGGTCAAGGACACCAATGAGTTCTGAAAACTTCCAAGGTAATTCTGATACACATTGAGAATTAAGAACCACTACATAAAACTGTATGAAAATCATTTGATGAAGTTGATGTGGATTTGCTACTTGTTCACCTGATAGAGAGACAAGTCAAATATGCTCACCTTTTATGATGACGTGATTTCAGTGTCTTTTGTTTAGTTAATGAAAACTAGAATGGTTCAACATCAATGATGTAACATAAAATCACTCTGTTGGGCAATCTCCAATTTTTAACAGGCCAGTCCTATGAAGTCAGTTCAGTTTTACCTCACTGAGGGTCCATTTCACAGCTACTGAGCAAGGAGGTGGTACATCACTACCTTCGGTCCTTTCCATGGATATGCTTAGTTCTGCTTGGTCTCCTGGTACTGTCTTGCATCTGACCCAGTTTCTAAGCCAGATCTTAGTCTCCTACCAATTCTGTGAGACCTATATCTTTCTAAAAATACCTTTTATTTCCTTGTATTTTTGCTTAAAATAGTCAGAGGCACTTTTTGCAAGAGAAAGATTCCTAACTCATGCTTTGTCATAGCCCTACAAAAAAACAAACAAAAAAGTAACCATTTTTGGTAAACATTTCTAAACCTAAGAACATGAAAATTCAAGAAGAAATAAGTTGGGAGTCTTGCCTACAAAAGATAGATATTACAAAGTACATACAAAAAAATCATTGGAATAGAACAGAAAATCTAAAAGCAGTCTCAGGCATATAGAAAATCAGGGGTATATCAGAGATGGCATTACAGACTGGAGAAAGGATAGACTACTCAATAATGGTACTTGGGAAAATTAGCTATCAACATAGGGAAAACAGATTATTTCCAGATGCATTAAAAACCCTAAATGCAACCAAGAAAACTTTAAAACATTTGGAAGAAAAGATAGGAAAATATCTTCATGCCATTAGAATAGGAAAAGATATTTTAGTATGAGACACTAACATACCCAAAACTGAAAGGGAAGGCCTGATACATTGGACTACAACTTGATAAAAAATTCTATATGAAAAGACACCATAAACTAAGTGAAAATGTAAGCCATAAGTTAAGGAAAGGATTTGCAATTCATATAACAAGAAAAGGACCAGAACCTAGTGTACATATAAACAATTTCTACAAGTCAAAGAGATGTAACTAAACCAAGAGAAAAACAGGCAAAGGATATGAATGGGCAAAACACAAAAAGGAAAAACTGAATAGTTAATAAATAAATGAGGAGATAATTATTCACTAGTAATCATGAAAATGTCAATTAAAATAGTGTCCAGTTATTTCATAGTAAAAAAGTATAGAGTATGATGTAGAGAAATGGGAACTCTCAAACAGCTGGCAGAAGTATAAATTGGCTCAACAACTTTAAAGAGCAACTTGACAATATTTGGTCAAAGAGATGATCCTACCACTGAGCAGTGTTGCTTTTATTGGTCTATTCTGGAGAAACGTGCACATGCATAATGGGAGATGTGTAAAGATGTTCACTGTAGCATTGTCTATATCAGCAAAAGGAAGAAAAAGTCTATCAACAGCAAATGGATAATTTATACAGTGGAATACTGTATATACTACACAGGAGTGAAAGTCAATGAACTAAAGCAACATATTTCATCATGAATGAATGTCAAAAACATAAAGCCAAGTTAATGGAAAAAAGGCAAGTTGCACAATCACATCATTTCAATCAATAGCAATTATTTTAAATTACTTCAAACAATATTATCTATAGGAATAGTACAAAAACACGGCCAGGAAGAACATTGACTAACTTGAGGGTAGTGTTTACGAAGGAGAGGAATAAGATCAGGGAGCCAAAGGCAATTAAATTATATCTGTAATTTCCACTTCAATCTGGGTGGTAATATGGTGATGTTACATTATTTTCTGTGCTAGTTTTTTATATTTTAAATATTTTTGTTAATAAGCACTCCAACTTGACTTTCTTTCCTTTCAAATAAGATACTGGTTTGTAAGGTCTCATGTCCAAAGATGTAAATATTTTAGTTATTGCCTTTGCGGGTCTTCACCAATATTATTTCTTGCTTCAGGTATGAGGTCCCAGACCACCACCCCTGGCCAAGCTGGCATAAGGACAGAGGCCATCATACAATGACTATCTTTCCTCCTTACTCCTCCTGGTGTTCAACAAACACATGTAGGTCTGTGTCAACTGCAGCCTGTTGCTATTTCATTATCTGCCTGTATTTGCTCTGCTCTTATCTCTCTTCTAGCCACACTTACAGCTGGACGTGTTGCCAACCCATGTTTGTACACTCTGTTTGTACACACTCTTCGTCTATGAGTCTGCAGATCACCTTACTGCATTTGGATTCTTTCTCGGCATCCTGGTCTCCCATCTACCAACTGTATGACCACTCTCTGTTTTATTACCCACATTACTGATGAGACTGTTTTTTATCAGAATGGAGAACAGGTATCTATGTAACTCCCTCTCCATCCCCAGCTTCTCCTATCACAGGTCAATGAGCAACTGTTGAGAATATTCCTCAGGTATGTCTATAATTTGTGTGCCTCTCATAGTTGTGAAATACAATACGAGTGTATTGCTATATACAAATCTGAACTAACTCTTCTCTTTTTTTCTCTCCCTTCATTGCTCTCTATTTTAGTGTTGCTGCATTAGCAATCAAAAAATAATTATTTTTGAGGAGATACAGTGGTACAAATAGCTTTATTAGAAGGATAATAATGATCACAGATTTTTATGTGTATATTTCCAAATTTATTACCACACTTTTTTCCTTAAGAAAGTTTTATGGTTCTGTACCTGGTCCTTTAAGACCTGCCTTAATAATTTATTCCAGATGTGTTGTTTCAGGTCAATGACCTTGAGCTGCCATATTCTCAGCAACACTTTGCAAGCTGAAACAGGCAGACATGTTTCCAAGGTGGCATCTGGCATTCCTTGTTACCTCTGGGCTCCACAGGCACCCCTGTTTTCAGTATTTCTGCCTGGGTCAGGGGAGCAACAGCTCACAAATGCTGTGGGCAGGGCTAGAACCTGTAGTCTGAGGCATCCATACAAATCATCTTGCTGAGGCAGGGCTGGGAAAAGAGAACAGGGCAGGTGGAGACTTTCCTTGCATCATCACATTCTGACATGGAACACTGCAGAAGCTAAGCATCTGATATCCAAAATTGGTCTCCCAGGTTGATAAAAGGATAGAAGCATAAAACCTATTTCACAGGTTGTTAGCTTGATTTAGAACTTAAATATTTAGCCATGTGCTAGGTATGTGTAAGCCTACCTTTGCCTTTTCTTGGATTGGCAAATATCAGGAGTAGACCTTCATCCTTGTGTATATAATTCTCTGTGCAACTAGTTCTCTGGCAATATCTGCAAATGGATTGGGAAGTCACGTGTTTCTTGTGTCAACTTTCAGATTCACAGGTTTTTTAAACACCTATACTTGATTCACACTTTTTAGATTATGAATAGTTTTCAAATATATTCATTATGTCACTCAAAGCTCTTCTGCATTAAAAGAACAATTACTTTTCTTCTTTTTTACAGAAGGTGTTTGTGAGGTTTGGCAAGGTTGAAATGTTCTTTGTAACTTCCTCACGCTGTTTTATTTGTGTTTCCAAAGCCATCCTTGTTATGGCCCTTCTGGGGCTTTTATGATTAGGAGTTCTTCTGAAGTATTTTTTTAGGATGGCCCACTTGGGAATTGCTAGGTCTTGTTTCTAATATTGCCTTTAGTTTGTCTTATTACCTCTTCTGGTTGTATGATGCATACAAATGACTTTACTTCTCAACATGAGTTTCTTCATTGTGGCTGAGTCAGGTAAGCCACTCTCTCCCAGATCCATTTCTATGGGGCTGTTTCTCTCGTGATGTGGGTAAGAAGCAGACGGATGATTCTTGAAATCAGTAGCCAGATGGGCGTAATGAAACACCATGAATTTCCTAGATCCCAATAACAACATAAAAATATTAACAAAGAATATAGATTTATTTAATTCCTTGAGTCCTTTACTTTGTACCAAGTTATTGGTATCAGTGTCATGGTGAGATCTTTTGCAGTTTCAAGTGTGCATAGGCTGCAGGGGAATTTGGGGATTTGTCTACAGCCCAGTTTTGTCTTACCTTGTCCACTCCAACCAAGGTTTTCTTTCCTTCTTTACACCCTAGGCCTATAATTACCCTACATCTGAATTCCTCTCTTCTCCTTTCTATCAAATAAACCAATCCTATGTCTATGCAACTCAATTGTTGTAAGGCCCTCCTAAGCTAATTCAGTTAGGGTAGAAGTAGTGGCTGGTAGCTCATGTGTAACTTCTTTATTTTCAAACTACTGACTTACCACCTCCTGTCAGAAGAGACCCATAACTGAGCCTTTCCTCCAAATTCAGGGACCCAGCCCTGCCTTTGGATGGTTGAAGAAGCCCCACCTTGAGACGGGCAGCCTGGGAATGGACGACGTTCATGAATTAGACCAAACACCATGTTTTTCTCAAGACATTCTCAAGCCCTCAGTGATGGGGTCACCGACTGACTCTGTCTGTTCTGGGGTGCACCATCTCCCCAGGCTCAGGGCTGCCACAGGAGTGAGAGCATGCTGCTCCTGTCATCACCTCCTACTGCCCAGGCCTCCAGCCAGTCCACTGTCCCCTCCCTGCATTCCCCGCAGCCAACTTTTATCAGGCAACCACTTCTCCGAGTGCTTGTGACTGGAAACCCCGAAGAGCTCAGAAAAAAGAGGATATGGAAAACATGCAAGGGGTGAAGGTTGAGAGAGGAGAGGTCTGGGAAGCAGCCACATTTCTATGTGAGTGGATGCCGTTTGGCTGACTGACCACTTGACTTTCGACCTCAGCCCTTGGGAAAAGCTCACCCTCCTCTTTCATTTTATTTATGGATTCATGCAAGTTTCCTTTTAATGTTAACTTTCTGATAGAAGAAAGCTTTTATTTGGCCATATACTAAAACTGGAAGATTCTGTTTCCCTTGTGTGACCAGCTGCCACTCTTGCAGGCCTGTCACTCTACCTATATATCTCAACCAGGTTTTGAGGTCTTTCCATTTGGGCTTTTAAACTTCAGATTTGCTGAGGTATTTGATGCATGAAAACTCCCATGATGAGATTCTGGAAACTTCAGAATCACACTCATTTTCGTCATTAATTAGAAGCAGTTCAGAGCTAAGCCTGTGTAATGATCAGTTTAGATTTTGTACACCATGAGGAAAACAACAGAAGCGTGGTGTGGGCTTTGTGACGATCAAGTGACTCCTGAAAACCGGTCAGACTAACCACATTATGGTTGGACTACATGTCAAAGGACTAGTTTTTCTTCTGTAACCCACTTGAAAGAGAGGGAGAGGCAGAGGAATCTAGGGGCCGCCATGCAGGTCAGTGTCTCCTGTGACAAATAATGCCAAAACTGAAACTAAATTTAAAGGGGATGATAAGGGTTTCAGTTTGAAAGTAAATGACCTTGGCCTGCCCTCTGCTACAGCCTTGTGAACAGAAAGGCAGCGGGACAGCCATCAGGGGCTTTCCAGAGGCCCCAGGACCCTTTGGCACACAGCAGTTCTGCTTTAGGGACACAGCAGAACATGGACGTGAACTCACGACACCATCCTCTGACTGAAAAACCCAGAGTGTTAAACCAGAGGTTTCCATTTTGACTGTGCAAGAGTAACGACTCAGCTTTCAGGAATTGAAACGTATGAATGTAAGTGGAGCCTTTGTAGAAGGGCTGAATCAGTCCTAAAGAGCAAAGCTGCAGAAGTCTTTGTCAGGATCAGTGGGGCACAACTTCCACAGAGAGAGGCTCGATCCTTTTCAGTCAAGCCTGCCTCTCCTCTGCCCACACGTTGGAAGAATGATTTTTCTACTTGCAGAGAGCATTTAGCTGATTCTGTTTATTTGTTTGCCTTACATTCAGGGGACTCTCCTCATAGTTTGTCGGATAACCGCCATTTTTGCCTTCCTCTTCCTGCTTGTGAGGCAGGCACTTCCTGTATTTCAGAGGAAGCTGGCACCAGGTAAGAAGGAATCTGCCCAGTCATGAGTCACCTGAAATAGTGAATTAGAGTTGAGATGTCAACTAGCTGCACAAAGAGTCAGCAAAATAAAGGTTGCACCACAATTAGCATCCTTGTGTAGTCTTGTAACTGTGTATGCTTCCATCCCTTCCCTGCCCTTGGATCTCTGTCCCCTCCTCCAGGCTTGTAGATTTGCAGAGTGCAGTGAGGAGGTGCTGGCCCTCTGAGATAGAAAAAAGCACTGAGGGTAAATGAACCTGTCAGGCTTTGCTCCTTCTATCATATCACTTCTGTTCCCCGAGAAGAGAATCAGATATAAAGGAAAATATGGAAATTTGAGGTAAAGCGTGATGATGAGTAGACAAGAAAAAAATGTCTTCGGAGATGACAAGAAAGCAATATAAAATGTAGGACAGTCTGGTTATTGGATCAAATGAAGCTACACAGAAATAGGAAGAACATTATGTGTCCAAAAAATTACAGAAAACTCCTGTCCAAGTGAATGATGCATCAGAGATGCAATGAAAACAATGGCATAGGTTGAAATGTTGTGTCTTTTCAGTGATTAAAATACCTTAAAATGTTTTTAAAAGTATTTTTTTGTTTGAAAATATTTAGAGTTTAAAAATATTTCCAAATGCCACCAATGAAGGGAATACCAAAAATACCTAGGTGACTTTTTTGAAACACAGAACGTGAAAGCGGTTGTTTTAAAAGGAAATAGTCTTGCATTTTTGACTTACAAAATTTCCATATGTTTTAGTAATAAAATGTGCAGAGATTCAAGTGTAAAGCTAATATATCATTAGAGGTTTTTTTAATGTAAAACGATTTGGAAAACAATATTATGATGGTTAATTTTCAATCTCTAAGTTTACCTGTCATTTGTAAGGATGGGAACTTCTGCATGTCAGGGCTTGATGCCTCTGTGAACTTGCATGGGATGGTCCCTTTGCTTACCCACAAAAACTGGAGAGGAAGAACCACAAATAGCCTAACTGCTCACTGCAACGTACGGTGGTATTTGTACCAGTGATTTCAGATTATAAACCCAAGACCTGGGTCTAAAAGAAACACAACTCCAAATCAGGCTTCTAAAATCTGGTTCTGTCACCTTATATTTAGCTTCCCCCACTCCTCCCCCACCCCCTCCCCTTTCTCCCCTCCCTATAAGTCTAACAATAAAAATGAATTAAAAATAAATAAATAAATATATAAATAAATAAAAATAAAATCTGGTTCTGCAATATGATACACCGCCTCCTTGTCTTTGTGGATTTGCTTAGTAGATAATTGTGTGTTGAAGAAGTATAAGCAGAAATAAAAATTGGACAGTTATAATTTTTTCTTTTTTTTCCTTTTCAAATGCTATACATGGGACGTTCCAAAGGGGGCACTACACAATTCTTTGCTATGTAGGATGTCTTTGTACAAATAGTTATTCTTGAGCTAGTAAAAATCTTCAAATTCCAGAACCTGAAGTAGAGCACCTATGGAAAACAACAGGGGGTGAGCTTGCAGGGTAATGCTCAGACTTTCCATGTGGTAGACACCAGGCAGCTGGACCTACCACCTTTCCCCCACTGACCTCATCTTCTCCCCCATCCACTCAGCTTCCAACTTAGAAAAGATGGGACATAACTTGGAATCCTCTATCTTTAGCCAATAATTGAGTTTATACATGCTGAGGACTTGAGATCCTGCCTAGTTAGATGAACATCCCAGGTGCTAATGACAGCCATCAGGTATGAAGGTGTCCTACTGTATGAAGCAGGCTTTTGCCTTGGGAAACCACAGGCTTAAATCATATAATCTAAACCTTGACATGGATCATGATTTATATGTTTAAATATTATTTTCATATACATAAACTTGAAGTAGCTCTGTTGTCCCACTGATGAACCAAGCCTCTTAGAGCAAGCTCGCAAGATTTCCAAGTCAAACTTTTCAGGTCAGGATAACCTTGCCCTTGGACGCAGCCAGGATAGCTGGGCTGTTTTTCATGAAAAGAGTCTACATCTTGTTCTTTGTTCTGGAGCTCAGCACCATCCCTGGACCAAAGCTAATGTTCAATAACTAAACAACAATATTGGAGAGCTTCCTATGTGGTCTATCATGGTCGCTGTGCATTCTACACATTACTACACACTGTTAATCATTCTGATATATTGCATGTGAGAAAAATACACATCCCTCCATCTAGCCTTGAAAGCCCCTATTTCAGGCCTTATAATCCACTATTCTCTCTGATATATCCTATCATTAATTCTACAGGTATTTTCTGAGCACCTTCTAAATACCGACAGTAGTACCTACCGAGAAATAAGACAGCACCTACCCAAAAGGTACCTCCTATAGACCATTAAACTGGTCATTGCAACACAGTATGTACAGGTCATGCCTGAGGTGATGGAAGGATGACGGGGATGGTGGGCCTGGACAACATCCCACCTCCCTTCCCTGTTCCTTCTTTTTCTCCCATGCACTGGCTCCAGATTCTTCTCTGAATTCCTGGCCTTTCAAAACATACTTTTAAGGTAAAAATATTATTGACATACACATACCTATTTAAAAAGTAAAAGGATGTCTTGGTATGGCCAACGCTAAAGTCAAGATGGGAGGCTTCCTGGAGGGAGACTGGGGAGAAGACCTCACAGCTCTGAACAGTTCATAATAGTACTGCCAATGATTTATGTTTAAAATTGGATGGTATTGTGTTTGTGTCTTAAATATTTGCAATAAATGTGGTTTTAAGAAGATGTAATTCTGCCTTCTTACCATTCTAGGCTATGTGTCTCACACTTGCTGTGGCCACTTTTCACAGCCGGGCAGGCACTGCTGGCTTTCTCCTAATCCAGGCCTTCCGGCTGCTGCTGGGTGGGGCCTGGCGTTTCCTGCTTCTGCCACATCCGCTTTGGACCCACAAACCCGTCTTTCACAAAATGAAGACAAACACATTTTAAGTGGCTTCTACTCTATTCTGACCTTGTGTGGAAAGCCTGTCTCATGGCCTGGTCCCTAGTTTGTAAAAGGACTATGCCCTTCAACAGTGTCTAGTCACAAAACTGCACTAACACTTTGAAGAAAACTGATGGGTAGGACGGGCTTCTCATCCAACAGCATTCTCCGGTTCAGACTAAAAGCCACATTGTGGTGTGTCTGGCTACTTTCCCCCACTGGCCTCATCTTCTCCCCCAAATTGTTCAGCTTCCAACTTAGAAAAAGGAGGGACATAACTTGGAACCCTAGATCCTTACCTGTGTGTTTCCTTAATTTCAGGACAGTATTCTTGAAAATTATGTTAGCTAAGGAGACTTTTGTTGAAATGAAACCAGTATGTATAAGCAGTGGAACTACTCTATTGATACAGGATAAAAATATAGTAATAATTGTTATTTTTCTAAGTAATTGCTCAAGCCCTCACCTCACATATTAACAACAACAACAAAAAAATAGGTGTGTTCCTCATGAAGTCTCTATTCCCAACACACACACACGTACACACATATTCGTATACATACATACATACACACACACCAATACAGACATACATATACACAGAGTCTGGAAACCACGAACCTTGTGGAAGCCCATACTTGTGCAGCTATTTCATCATAACGGTCTTCTGAGTCTTCATCTCAGTCACAGTACATGGTGCAGGGTGTACTGCACCCAAATCCCGCTGGGGGCTTGGCTGCTGACCACTCATATCTCGGAGACTTGCCCTTGGCCAGAGGAAGTTGCCTTGCCCAAGGTCATGCCTCCTTCCCAGGGAGAGTCAGCACCCTAAGAATGGTCTATGTGGGGGATGCAAAATCCCGGTCTCTCGTCTGGATTTGGGACATTGCTAAAGGGCATCCCAGCCTCAGAGCTCCCGGAGGGGTGAGCGGAGGCCTCCACTACAAGCTCTCCCTCTATCCAAACCCACCTTCATTCCTCACAAATATCGCTCCCCAGAGCATTCTCCACAAAACCTCCTCATAAAAATCACAGAGTCTCAGGGTTTATTCTGGGGGTCTTAGCCTGTGATAGCTACTAATAATGCACACCCTGCACCTGAGTCCCAGTATGATCATGACCATATCTTCTACAACCAGAAACATTAGATTAAAAGAGTGAAACTAGACTTATCTTTGACCAGCAAATTTATGATACAAATAAAACATAATTGAACTAAATTTGAAGATACTTGAAATTTGAAATAGAAAAGGCTATTTGGACTAAGATGGTCAAAGATTGAAGGTTGAACCTACACGTTTTGTCTCCTCTCCTTCCAGAGGTCCCAATAAAATTATAGGATAAAAATTAATCGTATGTAAATGTAAAATTAATGAAGAGACTCACTAATAGACAAGATGCTTCAACAAAATGCTGGGCAAAGGAAAGCAGAACTGTAGAAAGGCAGCTTGGCCTGTCCCTGAGGATCTGTAAACCAGGGGAAGCCAAGAAGCCCCTTGGCCCCATGGCTCAGGCATGGACCTGCCCAGCGATGGGAGCAGGTGTGGGACATGGGGCTGAACACAGGAGATATCCCAAGGTTGAAGAGGTCTGCTCACCCACTGCCTCTTTTCGTTATAAGTTTTCAGGCTCTTAACTTTTAAATAAAACCATCTGCACATATTCCAATGTACTAATAATGAAACAGCACTTTAAGTAGAGAAAGCTAACTTCTGAAGAAAATTATTTTTCACTTTCTCTTACTTTCCTTTGGTCAGATAAGGTTTCAAACAGGCCATGCCAAAGCAAAGTTTTCTCAACACCTGGAATCTCCTTCACCTCTTTGGGAGACCCTTCAGACAGTTCTGTGGGAGCCTCAGGATTCCAGGGACACAAGTTTGAAAACCACAGCATAAGCTAAGGGACTGGAGACTTCATCTGCTCTCAAGTGGTTGTATACCCTTTCAGGAAATGAAAGTTATTTCTCAGCCCCTCACTGGGCACCATGCATGGAGTTAATTGGACAGTAATTTCAGTGGCTCTCTTTTCACTTTCTTATCTGAAACCAGAGGTGTCAGGGTACCAAGCTAAAAAGAGAATCATGTCCCAAAACAACTTGTAGGAATAGAGAGCCTGAGCTCCCGGGGTTTGCTCACATTCGTGAGCATTCTTCTCAACCCGCAAAAGGCAATCTCATGCTTTCAGGCAGAAACATTTCAGGAGACCAGTCCTAGATTTTGGAGAGCCACCACAAAGGAGCTGGTGCAAAAACAGTGCAGGAAGGAAGGAATTTTACAGAGGTTTCAAGGAAGACAAGGAGATAGGAGTAACTCAGTGTGAGCCAGTTTACAGATGAACTGGCTGGTTTGGCCCATAGTCAGGGAAATTAGGAAGCTGAAAGCAGCATGTCCGTGTTTCATCTCGGAGAGCGTGGGAAAACATGGGAAATCCCTACTGAGTGGGCCATCCGTCCATCTCCCAGGCAGTGGTGGAGACACATCACTGTAGGAGAATATGAAACAGCAAGTAGAGACATGCATGATATTCAATAGGCTAAGAAATCCACCCCTTTGGTATAGTTAACAGCATTTCAGGTCAATGGTATGCATGGCTTTTTCATAGCATTATTCTAAAGAAACTGGAAAAATTTGGTGAAGCAAGCTAAACATTACCTTTCTTGGACAGGAGGAATTAGTGAACCAGGGCCTTGATTATGGTGACAATTCAGGTTCTGCCGATACTTGATGCATTTGTGTTCCTGACTCCCCTTTCCCTGCACTGGGCACTCATACTATGGATTTCAGTTTTCTCCATCTCCCAGTAGGTGGGCCTTGCAGATGGTCTCCTTATTTTAGAGCGGAAAGGAGAGAAGAGACTCCCAGGACCTGGGTGGACTTTGCTAGAAAATGACAGCAGCAGACATTGAAGCTGAGGTCTTCCTCCTGCTGCAGGGTCCCAATGCCAGGTTCTCCAGTAGGAAGATGCTCCAGTATCAGGGGCCAGGTTTGGGATAGTGCTTTCTCCTCCCCAGGTTGCCATCAATGCACTTTCCCACCCCTACCCAATACTTTAGTGACCCTACCCACAAACTGCCTTTCTCCTCCTGCTTAATGCCTTCCCCATCAGCCACAAGCCCTATAACTGTGCTGTGCTCCCAATTTCCTCTTACTTTTTGACCGTCTACCTCTTTGTCTGGCCCTCCTCAACCTTATCAAAATTTACCTCTTGTCTGTCCTTTCAGTGATACTTCTGCAGGTTTCAACCAGGAGATTTGATGAAGTAAAATGTGAGAACCCCTCCAGGAAAGGTGTATTTATTCTGGCCAGAATTTTATGTGAACCACACCTTATTCCAGGGAAAAATCTCTTGGAGGCAACTGAAATGTGGGCTTATCCAGAAAACCATGGAACTAGCTACAGTGATCATTTTTTATGAAGGTTCCAGAGCCATTTGTTCTACTCCATGGCATTTGGTGAGGGTGGGGAGAGGTAGAGTAACAGCTCTTATTTGAATTACTGGCAGAGTTTTAGGAGGTCAGGATACAGGGAGGGTGCTCTAACCTCTGTGCTTTCTGATTTCCTCATCCAGCTATTGAATCCCTGTAATTTTCACATTGTCTTACCAAATGCTCAAATGTCATTGAATAACCAATGACAATTTGAGCCATAGTCCTCAGATGCTGGATCAGAAATGTGTTTAAAGTCAGTGAATATCCAGTACTACAGGCTTTACATAATAAGCATGATGATGAAAGAAGGTAGTGTTTTCCTCATGACTGTGCCAGGGCCTCACCTTGCGAACTCAGTGACCATGTTGCTGTTGCTGACACACTTACTCAGGCCCTGCCACCTGTTCATTTAAGCAATCATGGTCCTTCCTCCTTTGTCAAGGGCCTCAGCTGAGCTCACCTTCATCTGCAGACTTAAGAGCCATCTAAACCACTGGTACTGGGAGGGCCTTGTATTTGTGCTCAAGGTCATGCAACCAAACTACAGTGGTTGAGAAGACTCCATTGATTGCATATCAGAGGACTCCACTGACTTTCAGAAGCCCATGTTCTTTTTCTGTTGGGATCAATCTTTATAGATCCTTTATTAAGAAAAGTAATTTAATCATGATTCAAGTTCACAATATTCTCCATTTGACTTTGGTCCAGGTCTGTTTCTCAGCCTTGACCCATTAGAATCACCTGGTGATCTTTTAAAACCACTAATGCCCTAGGGCTGGGTTAACACCACCAGGGACTTTTTAGGATGGATATTTTTAGCACTACCTCAAAACTACTGAATAAGAAATTCTGGCAGTGTGGGTTCAGGCAATCTAGGTTATAACAAACCCCAGGAGATTCTGATGCCCACCCAAGGTTGAGAATTTACCCTACCTGAGAACAATTAATTCAGAATCTCTGGGATGGGGTGAGGGGGTGTGGCTTTGGTAAGGATTCACCAGGTGACTCTAATGCTCCATCAGGGCTGAGAAGTTCCTGACCTTGCTTTGCAATGAAGGTGGTTTTTACAAGTAGGATTAAGGGGAATTATCAAGGTTGAGAGACAAGGAAAAAGAGAAATGGAAAGAAGCAGACTGAAATAGAAGTTCTTTTAAAATATACCCAGGATTTTGTTTTAATCAGGTGTGGTAAGATGACAAATCTCAAGACAACTGCCTTGAAAGGAGAGTTAGTACTCATAGTTCCCAAGAGGGTGGGGGCAGGCCATGCCTCACAGGGCCACAGGGGAAGTACCAGGGAGAGTCTGAAGGCGGAAGATGTTGGGGAAATGCTTGGGCCGAAGGTAGAGGAAATGCCAGGTAGTGAAGGAGAGCAGGTATGATGAGTAATTTGGATGGAACAGCTTGAATAATTTCACTGAGATCTGGGCTACAGGGGTGGCCCCTAGTTTGCTGGTGTTGCCAGTGAATGGGTTCTAGGTATCATTACAGGAAAGAATTCAAGGACACACCAAATAAGCCAAACAAAGCCAAGCTAGCAATGGATTTATTAAAAGCAAAGGAGAGAGCAAAATGTGGGTGTGGGAAGGCCAGGAGGAAGGCAACTGTCCCAAGGAACAAAGAGATTTCAGGTTTCATTAGAAAGAGGGCATGAACTAGTCAAGTTTTAGGCATGGTGTAGCAGGCATTTCCAGGAGGTCCTTGCTGACCACTCCATCCCACGGGTAGGTGGGATACCCTTGTCCTTTTTGGTTGCAACAAAGGAGGTAGAGATTTTTCTCTGCCTGCAATGCTAATAATATTATATGATCTATTACAATTAGCTAAAGTTCACCTTGAAGGGCAAGATGATGTCCTGAGTCACCCAAATGTGGTTCTGACTGGTCTGGTAGCTTCACCTTTTCTTTCTTTTTTTTTTTTTTAAAATTCATTTTTATTGTTAGACTTATTGGGGTGACATCTGTTAGCAAGGATTACATAGGTTTCAGGCATACAATTCTACAGTGCATTGTCAACTTGATGTATAATAAGTTCACCACCTAATGTGACTTCTCTTCCCATCACCTTATATTTAGCTTCCCCGCTCCTCTCCCACCCCCTCCCCTTTCTCCCCTCCCTAACCCACTCGTCCCCAAATAAACATTAAACTATTGATTGTGTCCATGGGTTATTTGTTTGTTCATTTCTTTTTTTCTTTGCTTTCAGTTTTATATTCCGCATATGAGTGAAATCATGCAGTTCCTTGTTTTTTCTGTCTGGCTTATTTCACTAAGCATGATGATCTCCAGGTCCATCCATTTTGTTGCAAATGGCAATATTTCATCTTTTCTTACAGCTGAGTAATATTCCATTGTGTATATGTACCACAGCTTCTTTATCCAGTCATCTGTCGCAGGGACCTTTGGTTTTTTCCATGTTTTGGCCACTGTGAACAGCGCTGCAATGAACATTGGGGTACATAAGTCTTTGCGGACAAAGGTTTTCAAGTTTTTTGGGTAGATCCCCAGAAGGGGGGATTGCTGGGTCAAATGGTAGCTCCATTCCCAATTTTCTGAGGACCCTCCACACTGTCTTCCACAGTGGTTGTACCAGTTTGCACTCCCACCAGCAGTGT